>JAODAL010005483.1:0-143124 GCA_025379985.1 Phyllomedusa bahiana
TGTTCTTAGCCTGGAAATAATGAGATCAGATTTGAGGTCATGTATGCAGGATCTGATGGAAGGCAATACTATGTGTTAGACGCATTATGGAACTTAGGCGCATTATTAATGCACCTAACATGTATAAAGGCTATAGATAGGTTGAAAATAAGAGAAAAGGCTTTAGAATATCATGTCAGTGAATAGAAACTATGGTAGTGATCTTGCTTGGTGGCCCACAGGTCCCAGCAATATCTGTGCTGTGCTGGCTCTTGCTGTATATGAAGGGTGAGAGCAGCAAAAATAAACTTCAAATTTAATGTAGTAAAAATTAAAAATTAAAAAATCTGAACAACATCAGTGGGTTATTTAATGTAAAATTAATTTTAGATTCTATTCAATTTAAATGCATTTTATAGGAGATATTTTTATATTTTTGGAATATTATATATTTTTGGGATAGAATATATTTTTATATTCATTTTATATGATAACATTTTTTATTACATTTAAATAATTTCATTTTATATAGTTTGATAATTATTAGAAATCACTTTTTATTATTGTACTGGTGTAAGTTGAAAAATAATGGACATCTTTTTCCCTAACAGCAAATCTAGCTCCACTTCGACTCCTCAGGCTCAGGCAGATCACATTGAGATAGGTCTGCCTGTGGGAGCAGTAATGTTCCTAGTTTTGCTGAACCACATTCATATATGTGTCTAATAATACGAGTGTGGTGCGATACACCTCCAGAACGCCCCCAAAATGCCCCCTTATGTTAGGCGCATGAAAGTGTTGAGTCTTATGAACAATGCACCTAACACATTCATTAGGCGCATTAGACATCATAGCCGGCTCAGTTAGGCGCATTTTACACCAGAAAAGGGTGAAAAACCCGATCATACATGTCTCCCTAAGTCTCTGTCACCAAGGGCATGGGAACCTCTTATAAATCTCCCTCTTAGGCTGCGTTCACACGGCACAGGACAAATAGGTATTTGTCCTGTTTTGCGCCCGTCCCCATGTCCGCGGGGGGGACGGCTTTTCTCCGCAATGAGCAGAGAACAGCCCTACCCCCTCCCATTGAGGTGTTCATATTCCGTCCGGAAACCGGACGGAAGAATGAACATGCTCAATGTTTTTTGAGCGGATCACGGGCGGCAAAACCACCGGGCGGAAAACTCGTGCAGTGGGGACTGCTGCACGGGTTTTCCATAGAGCACAATTGTGCTCATTTTTGGCCGGTTTTTCAGGCGGTCTGAAAAACCGCAAACCGGTTGAAAAACCGGCCGAAAACCCATGCCGGGGGGACATGCCCTTATAGCTTGAGTTGAATGACCAGCATGTTATGCTACATTGCCCTCCCAGGGGAAACAACAGCTGATCACCATGAGTGGATTTTTTTTTATTTTATGCCATCCTCTGGATGAGGAAATCAAGAAAACAGAATACCTTAAACCAATTCATCTGTGAAGGTAAAGTAATTTCGGAACTGTATCCGAAATTTGTGACATGACAGTTATATGTATATTGCGGAATTTATATAAAATATGTTAAGGCATGTGTTCATTGTAAGAAAACAGAAATTTTGGTGAAATAGTTTAAGAAAAATAGAGAATTAAAAAATAAAAATATTGCATAGCTTTTTGTTATGCAACGGTTATACAACTCTTTTAGACCATATGAACATCATCTAGCCCACCTACTGTTAGCCAGTGTTGAATGGCGGGCATGATGTACTACATTTGCCTTCCAGGAGAAATGTATGACTGGCTGCCGCTCTTCCTGCCGATAACAGCTGATCACCATGGGGGGTACCTTTTCTTTTTTTAAAAGATTTATTTTTTGCCTTCCTCTGGATGAGCGAGTTAAGGGAACAGAATATCTTAGACCCGTGCATCTGTCAAGATAAGTAATTAAAGTGTAATAATTCCAAAATTTTGACATTAGGATAGTGATGTGTATATTAATAATGTGTATAAATGACTCTAAAATATGTGTAGGTGTGTGCGCCTCAGGATCAAATATAGAAACATTTAAGGTCTCTGTCAGCCAGAATGTTTTCATTCATTGCAAGAAAACAGAAATTTGGAGAAAAAGTTGAAAATTAGGGAATTAGAAAATAATATTGCTTAGCTTTTTGTTATGCAATGGTTTTGCAATCCATTTAGGTCCTGGGGACATCATATGGACAAAACAATATGACCCAGAGCTTAGTGGATGGATAGTTGTCTTACATTTCCCTTCAAGCCACAGCTCTTCCTGGCAGTAGCAGCTGATCACCATGTGGGGGGAAGGGGGGGGGGGCGAGCTTTTTTTTTTACCTATAACGATCCATTTCATGCCTTCCAGTGGATGAGCAAATCACAGAAGCAGAATACCTTAAACCAATTCATCTGTCAAGATGAAGTAATTTTGAAACTGTAACAATCCTACATTTTTGACATGAGCACAGTGATATATATATTAAAAATGTATATAAATCACAATAAAATATGTGTAGGTGTGTGCGCCTCAGGATCAAATATAGAAGAAGATTAGGTCTGTTACCAGCAGAGGTCTGTTACAAGCCAATAAAGGTTATCATTCTGGGTTATGGTAAAATTGCAGGGATCTATGTGTGGCCCTTATTGCTGCCTAAAGCAATACATTGACTGCCTCACTCACTAAGGGTTAAAGCTGAGGAACAATGCATTTTTCTACAGAATTTCTGGGCTAAATGAATAAAAGCTGTAACCTTGGTTGGCTTGTGATGCTGCAGTAAGCCAACTGCTTCTAGCCAGACAGCAACATATGTTTAGGCAGTAATAATGAACAGAGCAAAGACTTCACATTTGGTACGAGTTACAGGTAATTTTCCATCTCCAGTGATAAAGAACTAAACAACTCATCTTGACATGTTAAAGCCTCCAGCACTGACGCTACTTGATAACCAGATGTAAGAATGTTATCCTCTATACACTGCAAAAGCATACACACATACACACCATTGTATTGATTTAATATTTATGGTATATTTTAATGTTACAGGGTCCTCTGTCCTAACATCTAGTTTAAAGTTTACTTCAAAGAAATGTTCCACTATGGTGACATATAGAAAGCTCTGCAGGTCGCTATATAGACACAAATCTGGACCAACTCCTAATAGAATATGGATTACCATGTGTAATCTATGTAAAACTGAAAGGGTGTGTCCATTGTGGGCTCTATTCTTCATGATCGTATATCTTGAAGAAGAGGGTTCACAGATTATTAGGGGTTTCAAGATATTGTTGCAATCCGCACAAAAAAATTGAATCTCTTTGCAGATACATAGTACTTGTGTATATATATATATTAGTTGAAACCAGACATTTACATACATGAAATCAGAATAAACCTTTTTACCCGTTTTAGGTCAATTAGGATTACCACAATTAATTCTATTTGCCAAGTGTCACAATAATGAGAGAGAGAATTTTAAGCATCTTTATTACTTTCTGCACAGTCAAAAGTTTACATACATTTCATTAGTATTTGGTAGCATTGCCCTTAAACTGTGGGACTTGGGTCAAAAGTTTTGGATATCCTTCCACAAGTTTCTCACTATGAATTGGTAGGAATTTTGTAGAACTGGTGTAACTGAGCCATGTTTATAGGTCACCTTGCTTGCACCTGCATTTTCAGCTTCGCCCATACATTTTTAATAGGATTGAGATCAGGGCTTTGTGATGGCCCCTCCAAAACATTGACTTGGTTCTCATTGTCCATTTGGAATACCCATTTTCGCCCAAGCTTTAACTTCTGCTGAGTCGGAGATGTGCTCAGTATTGCCACATAATCCCCCCAAGTTTTAATTTCCCGGGCTGATGTCTGGAGATGTTGCTTCAGTATTGCCACATAATCTTCTTTCCTTATGATGCCTCCTATTTTGTGAAGTGCACCAGTCCCTCCTGCAGCATAACAACCCCACAACATGATGCTGCCACCGCAATGTTTCACCTTTGGGATGGTGTTCTTAGATTTCCAAGCTTCTCCCTTTTCCCCCAAATGTAGCAATGGTCATTATGGCCAAATAGTTCAATTTTAATTTTCTCAGGCCACAGGACATGTCTCCAAAATGTAGGTCTTTGTTCCTGTGTGCATTTGCAAACATTAATCTGGCTTTTATATGTTTCTTTTGGAGTTATGGCTTCTTCCTGGCAGAGTAGCCTTTCAGCCCATGTTGATACAGTACTCGGTTCACTATAGATAATGAAACAATCTTACCAGCTTCCGCCAGCATCTTCACAAGGTCTTTTGCTTTTGTTCTTGGCTTGATATGCACATGACGGACCAAAGCACATTCATCTTTGAGACACAAAACCCATCTCCTTCCTGAGCGATATGATGGCGGGACATTCCCATCTTGTTTGTACTTGCGTATGATTGTTTGTACAGATGAACCAGGCACCTTCAGGTATCTGGAAATTGCACCCAAGGATGAGCCAGACTTGTGCAAGTCCACAATTCTCTTCCTGATATCTTGGCTGATTTCTTTAGACTTCGCCATGATGTTACACACATAAGCAGTGTGTTTCTTTTGTGCAGAAAAATATATATCCACGGGTGTGTCTCTTATTAACTCAGACGTTGCCAATAAACCTGTCAGAAGCTTCCATAGACATGACATCATCATATGGGCTGTCCCAAATTGGTATAGTAATCTTAATGTATGTAAATTTTTGACTTTGCAGAAAGTGATAAAAATGCCTTATAAATTCTCTCTCTCTCATTATTCTGGCATTTGGTAAATATAAATAATTTTAGTAATCCTAATTGACCTAAAACAGGTAAGGTTTATTCTGATTTCATGTCAGATAGTGAGAGAAACATGTATATGTGTCTTTTTATATAGTGCATGTAAACTTCTGGTTTCAACCGTACCTGATCATAGGGTGTTAAACTACCACAGTGTGAAAGTTGGTTTAGCTCTCTGTTTCTTTTCAGACATAGCAAGCAGATGGTTTGGAATTGAGACATAATACAATAGTTAAGTTCTATTTACATAAAACTTGACAATCCCATATGGAAGTTGAATCAGACCTATTTTGATCACTGTAAAGTATGATAGCATTGTCACTTTATATGTTAGGATTCTATTAAGAATTTATTTTATGTTGTGTTTGCTTCTTTACCCACCATCAATGCTGTTGTTTATTACTGGTTTTACTTTGGGAATAGGCTTTTAGAAGATCCTAAAAAGGTTCTCCACCAAAATGATTTTTTTAAGGATATAATTATAGAATATGGCTCTTTTTTCCCAAAAAACTCAATGAAATTAGCACTAAGCCAAGTCAAAGTCATGACTTTAACCCCCGTTCCTGACAGCCGGTCATAATAATATGGTTCTAAGATTTTTTTTTCATCCTCACTTTCCAACAGCCATAACTTTTTTATTTTTCAACCTACATAGACATATGAGGTACATAACGAACTTGCGCCATGTTTATGGGAGTTTTGTTTTTACGGCGTTCACGATTATATAAATTATGTGTTATCTTTATTCTGCAGGTAGGTACAATTCTGGCAATAAGAAATATGTAGAGTTTTCATTATGTTATAGTACCGTCAAAAAAAAAAATCTCTATTTTTTACATTTGCGCCGTTTGCTGTGACCAAGAACTATAGACCTAAGTAAAAGTGCATTTTTTGGGATAGGGGCAACTGTTTTGATCACATTTATTCCAATTTTAAGGGTATGTAAAATGAACAAAAAAACACAATTTTGCCATTTTGAACTTTTTTTTAGTTCTACAGTGTTAAGCATTCAGGATAAATGATTTTACAATTTAATAAATCAGACTTTTATGGATGCGACAATATCAATTATGTGTAACTTTTTTACTATTTTTTATTTATAAAATGGTAAAAGGGGGGTGTTGAACTTTTAAATATTTTTTTTTATGCTTTTAAACATTATTAATTTTTTTACTTGTACATTTAATCCCACTAGAGCACTAGACTACTAGGGGACTTAATCATTAGTACACCCTTCTGCATTGTATAAACAGTGCAGAAGGGTGAACAAAGTTGGCGGTTTTATCACTTCCGGTCTGGGGCACGAAGTGATAAAATGGGAAACATGGCGGCAGGGGTATCGATCGGAGTGAGAAATGGGGCACGGCCGTGATCGCTGCAGCGTCTAAGGGGTTAAAAAGCCCTTCTCCATTCCCCACTGCTACGGGCGGGTGTCAGCTTAAATTAGAAGCTGACACCAGCCCTCTATGTAGCGGGATTGTGGAACAATTCCGCTGCATAGAACCTTTCTGACACTAGGAAATACTGATACATCCTGTGTCGGCAAAGGGTCAAAGAGGTTTTCCCATCTGGCTGTTTTACATATCCGCTTCAGGCTCTCGCTTGCTGTTCAGGCTTAGGGTGGTTCTACAGCAGTGACTGACATTTCAACTCTGCTGTTTCTAGCTGAGCTTGTTCAAAGGCTGTTGGTAATGAAGGGATTTTAACAGCAGGAAAGAAGGCTACAGAGCTCTAAAGGGTTAAAGTTTTTCAGTAAGAAAGATAAAAAAAGCTGATAAAACATGCCAGGAAGTGTCATTACCATTCTGGCCACTGGTAGAGCAGAGAGGGGTGGTCGCTATCCTTTGATAAACAAGCAGGAGATAAGAACTGCTCTAGCTCTTAGATGAAGCAAAATTAGAACAGCACTGTATTTAGTAAAAAATACTTACCTTTGTCTACATGTTTAAAACTAATCAGTAAAATGGGAAAACCGCTTTAATCCAATAGAAATGTTGTGGAAGGACCTAAAGTGGACAATTCATAGAAAGACAAGCACCAACATAACAGTTGAAACTGTTTTATAAGGAGCAATGGGCTAAAATTTCTCCAAGCCAAGGTGCAGGACTTATCAACAGGAAACCTTTAGATGCAGTTGTTGCTGCATGAAGAGGTCATACCAGATACTTAAAACAAGGGTTCACATACATTTTAACTTCATTTGCAGTGCAGCTGTCTTATGTTTTCTTATTGCATTGTGAACCAGCCATGGACCAGGGCGTTGACTGCTGTGCACCCCTTCTACTCCTTAAAGGGGTTTTCTCACTCACTTTTGCAGAATTGAGCTGTTTTTGTCTCTTACAGCTTCAAATCTAGTGTCTCTGCTCCCAGTAGGCGTATCTACCCTCACTGAAGATTGGTGACATCATCATCTTGTGTGAGCAGTGGAAGGGAGAGGATCTCTCAGCTCTGCAGACCTCCTGCAATGGTCAGTTCCCAGGCCTGCAGAGCTGTCAGCTCTCTCCCAGACTGCACAAGCTCTTTGTAACCAGAACACTTGTATTGGTGTAATCAGTTATACATAAAGTCTGAACTGATGAAACAAATGTGAGGAATGCACTCTGCTCCCCCCTCTGTTATCGGGTAGGAGGAATAATGTAAAAGGCTGTGTTATATGGGGGTATAGTGAATCTAGTAGCTAGAGACTCAGTAATTGCCCAAATCCTTCACCTTAGAGCTGGGAGAGCAGCATAGAGAGGAGCTCAGAGAGCCTTTATATACAGACACAGCCATCACAGAAAATGAAGGCAGCTAGTTTCACTTTTATTTTCCACAGCTCAGAGGGGAGTAAGCACAGAGTGCAAGCAGACAATCACTTCACAAGGGGCATGTCCCATCCAGGCGGTGTGTCCAAACAGGCTGAACTAAATATCAGTCAGCCAATCACAGGAAAGGGGTGCGTGGCCCGACTCCAGGCTACTGATTTAGCTGTAGACACTCACAGATTAGCTCATATCTGCTATTCTAAATGATTTAGGTAATGCAAACCAATTGCAAAAGTGCTTATTTTTACTGTCCACATCATTACAGATATGATCTTTGTAGCGAAAAAATCCCTTTAATGCTAAGTAGTGTTGCTGATCTTCTTTGAAATGGAAACTGCAATCACAGTGTGAATTCGGGCTTATCATAATGGCCTAAGCAAACTAATAAGCAAAGCTATTCTTGTCAGATGCTACTTAATGCACTGAGGTCAATCTACTTCCAAAGAACATATATTGACAGCAGTAACTTATTACCTAGAGGTATCTCAGATCTCTATGTAACTCAGTTAAAATGGACCGAGATGTAGATAATGCTTGAACTGTTAGGACCCTCCTTCTGTGTAGGTAATGCGTTCCAGTTATATTCCCATCACATCACAGCTTCATTACCCTAATGAAACACAGTTCAAATACTGAGGTCACTTTAATCATCTTCCTGCTGCGAACTATGCGAACTCTTTTGAGCTTTACAATTACCAGCAGTCTGAAGGAAAAACACAGTTCAGCTCTAACTCACCCAGGTTTAGTGTTACATTTAATAAAGTGGAATTATCTCATAACATACCACTTTATGGACCGCAATTAAAGGAGTTTTCTCACCTTGCAGTTTCACAGAGTCACAGCCAGCTTTAGACTCACACTTCCTGGTACGGCTGTGTGTGGGTCTATAGCAGTGACTGGCATATCAGCACTGCTGTTCTTAGCTACTCCTGTTACACTGACATGACTGCAGGAGATTTATAAAGTATAGTATACAAGGCTAAAGAGCTCTAAAGAGTTAAAGCTTCTCTTTAGTTAGGTAAATAAACTCAATTGCTAGAGATAAGACTCTGCAGGGAGTGACTCACTGTGGTTGAATTGATTGACAGACAGCAGGTTGGAGCAAAGAGAGATAGGAGAGAGGTGGTCGGTAACCAGAGAATCTTGTGTACTCTAAGAGGAGATAAAATCTTCTGATCACAGCAAAATCAACAAAGCAATGTATTTGGTAATAGTTTCATTTACCTTTGCCTACATGTTAAAAGCTAATCATTATTGTGTGAAAACCCCTTTAATATGAGAAATGCAGTCAAAAAAATCCGAAAATTCTTTGAAATACAGTGGCACCTCAACATACAGTATTTAAAGGTTGTAGGACGATCATTGTCCAAAGTCCCAAATAAATACAAAATAAAGAAAATTAAGCAGATAACTATTACAGATAATACAAGTTCTTACAAATAACAGCTAGAGAGAGCTGCAGGAGGCTGGAAATCACCTTCTGCTTTGAGGACAGGAGCTTTTCTGGGGCCAAGTACTTTCTACACAATGTGCCAGAAAAAAAGAAAATGGGGCTCAGTCACCAGTTTTCGGGCTCTTAGAGTCCTTTCATTCTGTTGATTCATATATACTGTAAATTTTATTTTAATTTATTGCCATATTTTTAAATGACAACACTACAGTTAAAAAATAATGTTCTAAAAATTGTAAATATAGTTTTAACTATAATTAAGGTAATTATATTTTTAAGAATCTGTAAGTACCATTTATCTTAAAAAATAAAGTACTGTATATTAATCATGGGCATTATACAATATGTGATATCCTGTAATTATTACAGTCTGTACAATAGATACAACAGCTTTTATTGCACACTATAAAATTGGGTTGTCTCGTTCCTTCTGGTAAATACTTGTATCTGGTGGTATGAAGAATGTGGGGTGTGTACTCTTCCAAAGAGATATAGCCTGGTGGCACCACTGTTTGGTCAGTGTTTTCATGGTGTGTCAATTGTATGATTTTGTGTGATTTATTATTTTAGTTATTTGTTTATGGTGAAAGGACACCTGGAACAGTCGGTTGATTTATAATACCCTAGCACTCTCATGCCTAAATCTGAATTTAAAGGGGTTTTGCCAAGAAGTGATTTCCCCACCTAACAAGCTGATACTCTGATCTAAAGTCTTGTGTTTCTGTGTTTAAAAAAACAAGTACCTCCTCTGTGATGTCATCACTCCACCTCCCATGCACGCTCCTGAGATTGATATTCAGTCTCTGTAGTTGAGTAAACATTGTTTGGCTAATCCACAGAGGATAACTGTATTGTGCACAAGCTATACGGGTTTTTTTCCCCCTTTGGGAGAGAAGAAAAGTTCGAGGGGCAGCGTTCTTTTGTTCGCTCACGGACTGCTGCGGGGGGGGGGGGGCTGGGTGGGACCAGGGGCGCTGCATGTTTACTCAGAAAATTACTTTAAAAAACCATGGTTTTTCTATCAAAAGACACGGGCCCTCTTTCTCCCACCCCTTTAAAGCTCGTTCATGGCCCTCCCATCAGATAAAAAGTGTAACAACGCAAGCGGGGCCCCAGATCAGCTCTGTCAGCTCCTAGCTAATGTAAACAGTCAGGAAAAAAAAGGGCATCTAGTTGGGAGAGCTCCCGGGCTACATTTTTTATTATACTATTTTAGAAAAGTGTTTAAAATTTCCTTTTTGGAGGACCCACTAAATAGATGGGCAAAACTCCTTTAAGTTAAAGGTGGTGTCCAGTGGAAAAAAAAGTCCACATAATATATTTTCTAAAGTTAGACACTTTTGTAAGGTATTTTAATGAATTTTTCTGTTGTCTACCTACAGTTTTAAATCAGCTGCTTGATGACAGGAAGCTCAGTAGTTTTTTTGTCGGACCTAGGAAAAAATGTGTTTAGCCAGGGATCAGGGGACAAAGGGGTTTTGGCTTTTTTTGGGGAGCTTTTAAGTCTATCCCTTTTGGGTTTTTTCCCAAAAACTTTAAACAGGAGGGAGGAAACAGAGGGTGTGATAATAAGGGTGGGGAAAGGAAGTATAAAGAATTATTTTTTTAACATTTAGGGTTGTGTTTTAAAGGGCAAAAGGGGGCCAAATAAATGCTGTTTCTTACAGAAAGGGAAGTCACATCAATAAAAAAGTACAAATTTCACAGAAAACGATACAAGGAGATAAAGACTCAGAAACACTATGTAAAAATGTGCCAGGTAATCTTTTTAATTTTGTTATTTTATCATTTGGAAGGTACTTTTGACTGGATATAATACCTCTCTTTGCTACTACTGCCGGACTACAGAAATTACAGTACGCTGTACATGGCTGCCATATAGAGTAGTCGTAATTTTGTATTTTGTTTTCTTTTACAGAAGAGAATGAGGACAAGCAGCCACTGACCGGTAAAGAAGAGGAGGAGCGCCGTATAGCTGAAATGGGCCGACCTGTACTGGGAGAACACACAAAACTTGAAATTATTATTGAAGAATCATACGAGTTTAAGGTATGAACAGAGCCGTCTTAACAGCATTATGGGCCGCTGGGCATAGCACTACTGTGGGCCCAGCCAAAGTACATGACTCAATAGGCCATGCCCGAAACCACCCCGACACACCATATTATCAGGACTTATGTATGGAACTGGCGCCTGCAACCTAAAGATATTTTTGGCAGGGCAGGGGCCTTTTGGGTCCCTTTTCCCCATGGTTTTTGCACGTCCCAAAAACAAAAAAACAGTTTTTTTAAAAAGCAAAGTAACAAGGAAACCACGGTAGTTTTTGTATTCCTGGGGGCATACAAAAACCCCCCGGGGCCCTATACTTGTGGTGCCCCCAGGCAACTGCCTAGTGTGCCCAATGGAAAAGATGGCCCTGGGTATGAACACATTTCAGGTGTCGATGTGGATCATACCGCCATATAACATGGTTTCATGGTTCTTTGGTTGTCAAACATTGTAGCAGACATCACTCATTTTATCTGCCATAGTTCAATGTATGCACCATGCATACAAAATGGATATTTATGACAGTGCAGCAAATGGGTTTACTACATTTCAATAGTAGATACAATATAAATAATGTATATTAATGTCCTTCACAAAGCCTGATAGAAAGATCGCTGAGGGCACTAATGCTGGCCATAGAAATACTGAAACACTTGAATAAGGATGAGTAAGAATCTGTATTGTGCTCTTCGATGCTTCCACATTTAATTTAAGCGAGTCAGACTTGTGTTACAACACAGGGACTCTTGCCTAAGGCTGAATTGCTTAGTAACAGTTGCTCCTTAGGGACCAATGTATAAAGAGGATTACTAAAAATAAAAATGCATGAGCGTAAAATGCACTAATATTTTATGTTAATCTAAAGGGACTGAGACAAAGCTCGCCGTGAACTTGTCATCCCCATATACAACTACATTTATTTTTAAATCATCATGTAAGGATTTATCTAGATGATTAAGTCCTGAAAACAGAATCCAACTGCTGCTTCATGTGTCTTCATGAAATGACCTTTCTGAAATGCTGCTTAAAAAAGGATGTGCTCCCTACTTCTGACGTACGATAGAAACATGGGGTCTGGATGCTGGGACGCCACCAATTAAAGAGCATTGCTCCGAGATTACTAGATTATCTTAATGCATAGCTTTATTGGGAGTAGTGTTACATAAAAAACAATGGCACATTGGTTTTGGACCATGGTCTTAATCCGATGTTCTACTTTTTTGCTGCTGAATATTCCAAGGCCTGACTACAAACTAATATTATACCCCCAGTATACTATAAATTTTGTCCACAGTGACTGGGGATGACGATGCTGGGAATTGCAATCCAATATCAGCAGCACACTACTAGCACTAAAAATCCATCAGAAAGAACAGGAATTTTTGGAAAAGTATTTCTGCTCTTAGAATACATGAAAAATTTTGCACTAAGAACCTCAAAATTTTTCATATATTCTAAGTAGCAGAAATGCTTTTCCAAAAATTCCTATATTGTTTTTTTGATGTTTTTTTAGTGCTAGTAGAGTGCTGCTGATATTGGATTGTGTTTGTATGTTACTGCCACACCAGTGTACACCTATGCTCATTTTTATTAAAAAAAAGTTTTTGGGATGTGTAGACCAAATATTGTTTTCTAGATGCTGGGTATTGGTCACAGATTATTTTATATTATAGCAAAAATTTATGATAAGTTCCTTTGCATGATTCAAAATAGTAACAAGATTTTAATTGCCCTTTGTTATTTTGTTATTAAATACATTATAATGTCTGGTCTGGACAACCTTATCTTACATTCCTGATAAGGCCCCATGGACATTTTTTAGCCCTGTTTCGTGATATCTGTTGGGATATCGTAAAAATGTATCCATAGATAGCACAACAGAGCCACAACTGAGTAATAGACTTCCATAGGGAAAACATAGGCCTTATTGGACTGTTTGCTCTATTTAGCAAATGTATACGGTTTCTTCATCAGAAACAAAAGTGTGGTTTGCGTTATAGAAGTCTATGGCACAACTCCACCGCAGTATCCATTGGGATAAGTTTTTACACTATTCTGATGGATACCACAAACAAAGGCTGAAAACAAAATATGAATGTGGCCTAAGACTGATAACCAATGGCACTGAAGCTAAAAACACCATGATCAGCAGATATCACAGGACAAGCAGTGTTTCTGGCAGATCAGTTTTAGGGAATGCATAACATTTCAGGTCACCCAATAGAGTCAGGCAGCAATTAGTTATCTCTATGAAGTTGGACAGACCTACAAAATCAGTAGCGACATTAAATAAAGGGTATAAGACTCATTTTTACTGAGGGACATTATGGTTGCACTCCAAAGGCCATTTGTAACTATAAAACTGTATAAATGTAAGTACTCCTTAACATGTTGTTAAATAACCTGAGACACCACATGCACCAAATAGAAACACCCCAGCATGTTTTCTATGGTGTATGTAGTTGTTTCTCGGTTGCTGATAAAGTAGTTTAATTTGTTCCACCAGAGATGTGATGGTACACCATGTGATTAGTGAAAGGCCAAATGTCCACACTGTTAGGCCATGTTCACACGGCTGAATTACGCCGTGTGGGCGGGAGCAGGGGGCCAGCACCTCGCCTGCCCATAGACTATCATTGCTAGCGGCGCGTATACGCTGCTAGTAAATGATGTGTCACTTATCTCCCTCCGCGGTGGATGCGCCGAGCAGAGAGAGGAGACGTAATCCATAGTTCTCTATGAGAACTGTGGATTACCGTAATGACTGGGCCGTATTTCAGCCCGTAATTCGCGCAGTACGCCGCAAATTACGGGCTGAAGTACGTGCCCAAATAAGCCGTGTGAACATGGCCTTACAAGTTGTCAATCATGGTATGTGGATGGGGAAATTAGGACTTCCACTGTCTTTTAAGGAGTCCTACCAGGATTTACTCTGCTTTTTACTCAGAAAACCTTCACCGAATCATATCGGTGAGCTCAGCTTCTTTTTATCCTTTACAGCTTGCTCTTAGATAAGGTAGTATAAACCACCTGATAGTTTCCCTTTAGAGGGGTTGCCCATTCACAAAAATTATATTGCATTAGGGCCAGGGTGGTAATACATACCTAGCTGTCCTCTCCGCTGCTGCTCCTGGCGATCCACTTCCCTCAGCTACCTGGTTTTCGTCCATTCTCCATTGTAATTGAATGGAGCACGAGCCTCTCCTCTGTATTGGGACAAAAACCTTGAAATCGAGAAGAGCAGATCACCAGTAGATCCAGAACAACAGCAGTGGGGGACAGCCAGAGCCGTCTTAACATAATTATGGGCCCCTGGGTATAGCACTGCAGTGGGCCCTGCCAAATACATGACATCACACTTGACCATGCCTTGGGCACCCCCTCCTCAAGCACACCCATATTATCACGCCACTTATGTCTGAACATCGGCAGCCTGCAGCCTACAAGACTATTTGGCAGGGCAGGGAGCCTTTGGCTCCCTTCTCCACCATGCACATCCTAAAAACACACAAACAAATAAGCAAAGCCAATCAAGTGATCCAGGGTGTGTTTCTTGTATTCCTGGGATACACATACACCACTTGTGGCCCATATACTTGTGGGGCCCCCATGCAACTGCCTCATGTTCCCAGTGGAAAAGATGGCCATGGGGACAGCTAGGTAAGTACTAGGTTTTTTCTTTGGACTTCTTTGGCCCCAGTGCAATATAATTTCTTATTTTTTAATGGACAACCCTTGAAAAACAGCTTTTTTCCAGGAAAGTAGAAATGTCTGACTCACAGTACGGTCACGTCTCCTTAATTAACTTATTGACTGAACTGATTAAAGACTTGAAAATGAACATTAAATATGACAGGAATTCTAAGCTATTTTCCTGCCTAAGGGGCATGTACAGTACATCAGACACTACCACCTTCAGGAAGAAGGGTCATTGAGATGAAGCTGAATTCACATGTATCTATAAATGAACCAGTTTCAGTCACTCAGTCAGTGTATAAATATATATGAGACAAGAATATTGAAGAATATTGATATATTTTGTACGTTATCGTGAGTAATGATTGTATAGATTGCCTTTATCATCCAAGAATACAGTGTTGGCTCCTTCCAGGCACATATTATATTATAGTCATGTACAAATGTCACTCAAATGTGTGTGTGTTATATAACATGAGGCCCTGGACAGACACAAGAATGATAGATAATCCGTAACCTTTGCTAAAGTCACCAAAGAGAGAGAAAAATCAATTGAGCAATAATTGCATCGTAACCTTGATAGTCTTCTCTGGGCCTTTTTTTTTGCTAACATCGACAATAAAGAGAGGATGGACAAAGCTATGATCTTCTGTTCTGCATAGTTATACCTGTACCTATATATAGCGCTACAACACAATAGTATCAATTAGTCTGAGTGCACTTTCTTAATGGAATAAATAGATCTGCCGCTGTGATTGTCTGTAAATACACTGAAGATAAATGTATGTAACTGAGCGGAAGCCTTGTTCTTTCTGATGTCTCAGTTAAATACTGAAGCATCCAAACCAAATTTTAGAGAGGAGCTGTCAGCTCTCTTGACATGCCTTGTCTAGTAAACGTGTGCAGTGCCTATTGAATTACAATGCTGGAGCATCTTCTCTTCAACCTTTACATTCTGCTGCTTCTCTGTTACTGCTGTTACTTGATACCTAAATACACCCTCTGTTTTAGGATCTTAAAGGGGTTTTGCCACGATGCAATGTTGACGTGGGATCCTCCAAAATGGGTATTTAATCACTTTTCTAAATATATGTGATGACAAAAAGTGAAGCCTCTGAGAGCTACAGCTTTCTTCACAAGCCCTTAGTTACTTAAAAGTTTGCATTAGACACGACCAGCTTCAGCTGACAGGAGCTGAGGAGCTGATCTGGTCGCGCTTGCGTTGTCTGCACTTCTTATCTGAGGACAGGGAAAATGACTGAGCTTTCAAGGGACTGTGGAGAAAGTGCAGTGTATGAGGCTTTAGGCTGCATAGACAATCCACTGGTTTTACTGTTAGGCCTCGTTCACACGGCTTATTTGTCCGCGGATTGGCGCCGTACTCCGCGCCGGATTAGCGCTGCAGAACGGCGCTAATCCGTCGGAGTAATTACGGTAATCTCAAAGAGAACAGTGGATTCCGTCACTCCTCCCCGCTCGGCGAATCCGCCGCGGGGGGAGAAAGAGACATGCACATTATTTACGGCGCGGACGAGCCGTAGATAATGCAATGTCTATGGGGCCGGGGAGCGGCGCCCCCCGCCGCGCTCCGGCCCCGCCCCCATCCCACTGTCCCGCACTTCGGCCTCACCCCCGTCCCGCCAGCCCCCGTCCCGCCCCTTATTCATGCCGGATTTGCGAGTGCAATCCGGCTCACAAATCCGTCGGGAATGAGATGTGTGAAACCGGCCTTACTATTTGAGTGAACATTGCAGACGCTCCCTTACTTCTCCCTCTGTGCTCCTCACTGCTCAGCCCCCTCCCTCTTCCCTCTGCAGTGTTCATGATTTGTTTATATTATCTCCCGGGCCAGATAAGAGGAAAGCAACTCACTTCTTGGCAAAACCCCTTTAACACATGGACATTCAAAAAGAGGATGAAAATATTATTTAGCTAACATTTTGTTGATATTTTCCAAATGGTCAAAGGAAATGTATTTGTATTTCATATATACAGTAAAAGTACTCTGGGGCCTTCTTTACAGCATTATGGATCCCTAGACAAATCGGTGCATCGGGTACTACCCAAACACATGGCATCACACCAGGCTATACCTCTAAGCACTCTCAAATATGACACCCCATCAGGCCGTGCCTTTAACCACCCTCAAGCACACCTGTTCATGCCTAGTGTCTTCCAACAGACCTGCACCAAAACAGTGGGTGTTTTCAATCAGAACAGAGTATAGCTGGGACCCTAAGGGCCGGTTCACACGGCTTATTCAAGCCGCAATTATGGCTTGAATAAGGGGCGGGGGCGCTGCCCGGCGGCCCCCTAGACATGCATTATCCCTGGCGCGTATCCCGCCGGGATAATGTGCATGTCACTTTCTCCCCCGCCCGGTGCATTTGCCGATCGGGATGGAGAGACGGAATCCATAGTTCTCTATGAAAACTGTGGATTACCGTAATGTCTGGGACGGACTGCAGCCATATTGCAGCGCAGAACGGCGCGCAATATGGCTGCAGTCCGTCCCAGAAATAAGCCGTGTGAACGGCCCTTAAAAGTATGGAAGCCCGGAAACTGACAAGAGAGTTGATATTGTTTGTCTAGTGTGGGTCCCCATCTGAACTGAGGCCACCTTCCTGTTGGTGGATGAGCTTTCATGGTTTTGATCAAAAGAGTCTCATAAATACTATAGGCAGCAGAAATGCCCTTTGAAGTAATTCATATACAGTAGTCTGTGTTCATGTGCCTCTTGGCATCTGCAGAGTGCTTCTGGTTCACTTCTGTATGGTTGCAAAACAGTGAAGTTGCCAGGGAGTATAAAAATTTATTTATATACAAAAGTGTATTTTATATAAATACTTATATGTTCACACAGTGTCTTGTGTCCGTGTGAACATACGCTTTTGTGATGCGTGTCTGGGTCCGTCTGAACGCACCCAGACACGCATCTAACAATGAGCAGTGTATTTAACACTGCCAGCAATGAGAAACACGCATCTCCCAGTAATGACATGTCAATTCTTGGAGCGGATCTGAAAGACGGATCGGATAGACATGATGCAAACAGGACCGAGACAAGGCATTTTGGTGCCCTAGGCGAGTACAGCCGTTGGTGCCCCTCCCCCCTCGATTCCCAAAAAAATGCCCCCCCCCCCCACTAATTCCTCTCACCCCTGCGCCAGGTCCTGTCACTAATTTTCTGCGTATCCCACATAGCTCCCGTCCATGTTCTCAGCAGTCGCTGCACAATGAAAATCAGCCCTGACAAATTAGCATTTTCAACATCGCTCCCCTTCGTATCACAGTGAAATACCTTACAAATACGTCACCAAATACTCCACCGACCCATGGAGCAACTCTACCAGACGAAGGATTGTCACTAACAAACACTCCTACAAAACCAAGACCCCAAACTATTACTACTTAAGGATCAAATAATCAGCCAGACCCTGACCAAATGCGACCCCCACATGTGACTATCAGTTGTACACAGGCTCTGAAAACATATACCAGCACCATACAGTGACCATATAGTGGTAGATACTAGTTGTATGTAGACGCTCTGCAGAAATATAAGTGATTACACTGCAGTTACATTTAGTGACTCACCGGAGACATCATTTCTGATCAGCGTCGTTCACTTTCCCTTTTCTTCTCCATCCGGTCCACACCTTCATGCTGATTGCTCCCGGCCAATACTCGTCCCTGCAGATTTGGACACAAATATCTTAGAATCCTCACATTTCCAGTAACTCCTTAATTATAGGTATATAAGTCCCCTCAGTTAGACAGGTATATAGATATGCCGTCTCAGTCAGGCAGGTATATGTATATATGTCTCCTCAGTCAGGCAGGTATATAGAAATTGTCCCCTTAGACAGGTAGGTATATAAATATAGAGGCACTCAGGCAGGTATATAGCTAGGGGCTCAGGCAGGCATATGGGGGCACAGGCAGGCGTATGGGGGACAGGCAGGCGTATGGGGGCCACAGGAAGGTGTATGGGGGCCACAGGTAGGCGAATGGGGGCTCAGCCAGGCCTATAGGGCCACAGGCAGGCGTATGGGGCCACAGCCAGCTGTTTGGGGGCCACAGGCAGGCGTATGGGGCCACAGGCAGGCGTATTGGGCCACAGGCAGGCGTATGGGGCCACAGGCATGGGTATGTGGCCACAGGCAGGCGTATGGGGGCCACAGGCAGGCGTATGGGGCCACAGGCAGGCGTATGGGGGCTCAGGCAGGCGTATGGGGGCTCAGACAGGCGTATGGGTCCACAGGCAGGCGTATGGGGGCTCAGGCTGGCATATGGGGCTACAGGCAAGTATATAGGGACCACAGGCAAGCATATAGGGGCCACAGGCAGGCATATGGGGGCTCAGGCAGGCGTATGGGGCCACAGGCAAGTATATAGGGGCTACATGCAGGCGTATAGGGGCACTCTCAGGCAGGTAAAAATAACATTTATACTCACCTTACCTCTGTCCCGGCCGCGCGCTCCTCTTCTGTCCCGGCCGTGCGCTCCTCTTTAGTCCGACACTGGAGATGTGATGATGTCATCACGCCTCCAGCACCAGGACGCTCCTCCGGCTCTCCTTGGGCGCACGGCCTATGACGCGCTGTACGCCCGAGGAGAGGCAGCGTCGCGATGACATCACTTCATTGCGACGCTGCCGGCTGAGCCGCACGGGGCCGCGGCGGGTCCTCAGCGCTGTGAGGACCCGGCGGCCCCCGCTGTGTCGGCCCTGCGGCTTACCGGAGGATCCAGCGATCCTCCGGTGAGCGGGTCCGACACTGTCTGCGGGGCAGGGAGCGCTCGCTCTCTGCTCCGCAGAAGCCCGCAGCTCTATGTGCGTCCAGCGGACGCACATACAGCTAAAGAGGCCGCCGGCGCTCCAGGCCCATGGCAGCGGCCTGGAGCCCGGCGAGGGTCGGGGCCCCTGACTGCGCCCATTAGGGACAGGCAGAGGTAGGCGCCCTAGGCGATCGCCTACCTCTGCCTACCCGTCGTCCCGGCCCTGGATGCAAACATGCATCGGCGATCACTCATGTGAACGCCGATGCGTGTTCCTCATTGTCGGCAGTATTAACACACTGCTCATTGTTAGATGCGTGTCTGGGTCCGTTCAGACGGACCCAGACACGCATCACAAAAGCGTATGTTCACACGGCCACAAGACACCGTGTGAACATACCCTAAGACAATTATTTATGTATAATATCTCTTAAATCACAAGTGTCAAACTGCCGGCCATCCAGCTGTTGGGAAACTACAACTCCCATCATGCATTTGTATAATCTATAACAGTAGGCATGATGGGAGTTGTAGTTTCCCAACAGCTGGAGGGCCGGCAGTTTGACATCCCTGTCTGAAATGATTGTTATACAGTTAACAAATAACACTACTGTGCAAGGAACAAATATTGCTATACCTCCAACCTCCTAGGTCCCCTACTATTGTGGGGCCCCTGAGCAACTGCCTGCGTGCCCAATAGATAAGACATCCCAGCTCTGAATAAAGAACATGTTAAAGGGGTTGTCTCACTACATTGATTCATCTTACCTCAGTCCTGTTTTCTTGGTTTCATTTTGAATTTAGCGGTGTGTTTACTGACTTCTACTAGGCTGCAGTAGTAGCCAGGTCTGTAGCTATAGCAACGAGTGCTGGCAGCTATAACGACCTGAGGAGCTGATGCAGGCCATACAAGAGGGGATATATCTCAGAATAGATAGGACACTGTTAATGGACTCATATTGCAAAGGGACTTGTTTTTGCAAGATCTTTAACATATAAAGCAATCCTTGTAGTGAGACAACCCCTTTAACCTCTGACTTGGGAATGTTTGTGAATATCTAAATTGTGGGAAGGTTTTCTGAGAGCTACTATCCTGAAGTATCTCCATGAAAATAAATGTATAACTCCGTTCCAGCATGGGTTTATGAAGGATCGGTCCTGTCAAACTAATCTCATCAGCTTATATGAGGAGTTTAGTTCTAGACTAGATCAGGGTAAGTCATTGTATGTCATATATCTTGATTTTTCTAAAACATTTGATGCTGTGCCATGTATAAATGTTTGCAAGTGAGCAAGAAACTGGCTTAGTAATAGCAGAAAATTTGTAGAGAATGTGCACAATAGAATAGCAATCTTTGAAGATGATTCTAAGCTGTAATCAACATACTGGAGGGTAGTCTACTGGTATGAAGGCCTTTGGATAAGTTGGAGGCTTTGGCAAAGAAGTGTCAATTGATGTTTAACACTGATAGATGCTAGGTTATGCAACTTCTTAAATGAAAAAACTCTGGGTAAGGCTATGTCCACATAGTAGAACTTTCCCCTCGGAATTTCAGCGGTATTTTGAAACCACTGAAAATCCAACGGAAAGACGTCCACATAGACTTTAATACAAAAAGTGACCTACACAGGTCTTTTGTCTGCTCGTTTTTGGGTGCTGGCAATTTTAGGAACATGTTGTAAAATCCGATGGAGTCCAGAGGAAAATTTACTTTTGAAGTCTATGTTAACCACCGGACGTTTTTTGGATGGTTTTTCAGCAGTTTTTGGATGGTTCTGCTGCCAGGTGTTTAAACGAGGTGTGAATTTTGCATACATTAAAAACTTCCGAAAAACCTTCCAAGAAACCAGACAAAAAACCATGCCAAACACTTAAAAAAAACACTCAAAAAACCTCAACAAAAAAACCCAAAAAATTGTTGGAAACCTTGCTGCTTTGGACAAAAAACTGACAAAATACTCAGGTTCAAAGCGGTTTTTAGATTTTGGTTTCAACGAGTTTTTTGTCTTATACTGTTTAGGCCTAACCTAAAACTTGGATGGAAAAACTATTGTGGATTCTGTTGAAGGAAGCAACCGGTGTCAGGCAGCAGCTACTATACAATCACTAATCAGACCACACATGGAATATTTTTTACAGTTTTGGGCACCAGTGCAGTAGAAAGATATAGTCGAGCTTGGACAGGATTAACTCCTTAACGACTGCCCGCCATCTTTTGATGTCGGGCATTTCAGGTCGTTCGTCTGCAACGACGTCTTTTGCCGTCGCTGCAGGCATTGGAGATTGCAGGCCTAACGGAGGAACTCGCCCCAGGGCTTCCTGGTGTAATCAAGCCAGTGATCAAAAGGGTCCAGCGCTGTGTCGTCGGACACTGCTTATGCACAGACCTGGGACACAGAGTATAATGTCTTGTAACAGCCAGTATTAATGGGAATATGCCATTAATACATTACCAAGAATGTTTAAACAAAAAAAAAAAAAAAGTAACACAGTTGTCCCTTCATGGGATTTAAAAAAAAAAAAAGTAAAAAACATAAAAAAACTAAAAAAAAAGTAAATAAATAAAAGAAAAATAAATATTTAATAAAAAATAATTGTGCATACATTACACATAAAAAACCACACGACTGTAGTAACCTGTAGAATTCATCTAACAAGTTATTAAATGTGAAATTTGAATGGTGTAAAAAAAAAAAAAAAATTATGAAAAAAAATACTGCAATTATTTATAAATGAATTTGAACTATTCCCCCATAAAGTACAACTTGTCTCGAATAAAACGAGGCCTCGTACAACTGCGTCATTGATAAAATAAAAAAGTTACAACTTTTGTAACGCAAGGAGGCAAAAACTAAAAAAAATGTTCTGGTCATTAACCACTTTTTAGTCGTGCGGCTTAAGGAGTTAATGGTGGTCAACAAAAATAATAAAAGGAGTAAGTAAATTGGAGTGGCAGTATTTTAAGGTTCAATACAGCAATTAATCAAAGCAGAAAAGGCACATACGCCAGCTCACCACTCCTGTAGAAATCCGGGCTGCACGGCTGCACTCTGGAAAGCACCAGTCCAAATACCAAGTAGAAAGATGGCCAGCAACTCCGGTGGAAATGCAAAAAAGTCGCCTTTATTAATTAAAAACAAGTGGAGACATCACAAGCCAAAACATGGTGGCTGCTGACGCGTTTCAGGTTTCACGTAACCCTTAGTCGTAGCACAACAGCCTTATAAGTGACATATATTTATATACCATGTAATAACATAACTCACCTGTGTGAAGGATGCTCCGATCGGCGCGTCTCCCGGCCGCGCATGCGCCGCCCCGACTTCCGGGACGCTGAGCTACACGTGTCGGCGCCCGGCTCGCCTCGAAGCCACACCCGCAATAGGCGGGGTCGCTGACGTAGCAGCCGAGACCAGACACCCGCAGCTCCGCCCCCAGAGCAGGAGCATGCACATAGCCCAGAACAGGAAAATGCACCGGTCTGTCATCCCACACAGGGAAAACAAGTGAGAATAAAATATCAGAATATTTTAAAAAAACAAGAACAACAAGGGCTGCAAACATATAACTGATAACGGCAGGACACATGATGTAAAATATGCGGCAAACCCAGTAATTTAATAATGAAACATTTCAATACAGCAATGTCTCCCATGATCTAGTAATACCAAGTACTTGATCCAGAACAAGGTAGCATTCTCTGTGTGTACTGTAGAAGAAAGAAGGTTACTACATAAATGTAAAAGGGAATTCTTTACTATAAGACTATGAGACTGTGAAACTCTCCGCCAGAAGTTGTCATGGTAAAGTCACTAAATGAGTCCAAAAGGGGCGTGGATTTATTTCTGAAATTTTATTCCCTAAATGAGGAAAAAAATGGCTTCTATCTCATGTTTTTTTTCCCTACCTCTGGATCAACACTGTAGGATAATAGGCTGAACTGGATGGACATGGGTCTTTTTTTAGCCTTATAAACAATTTAACATTTTGCGTAGAATCAAAAATTTGACTGAATTCTCCATTTTTTTTACCTACTAAACACTAAGGGCGACATCTATGAATTCGCCCTCACCATTTTTTTTCCGTATATTGCCGGTTCTATAGATGTATGAACAGGCGTACGTCCAAACTTGGCGCAACGTGTGCCTGACGACACATTTTAATGCGTTAAACTTTGCTGCAAAACTGCCACACAAAATTTGGTGCATTACACGCTATGCGCCAATTTTGGGTGTTATGCGCCAAAACTGTTTGGCGCATAACACTTTAATTTATACTGTCATATTATACACTCTTCTATATGTATTTAGAACTGGTGTGACGGCGCATGACATATGTGAATTCATAGATGTTGCCCTAAATCTACGAGCAGCAAATGTAAGTCTCTCACAGTGGGTTTTATCCCTACATTCAAGGGAAGCTTCTAGGTTATAAGTTGATTCAATATTCATGGTAATGCAGCTAAGCAGTTACTTAGAATGTATTATCTCATGGGTGTTATTTGTTAAGTGTCTTAGTAAAAGCATTAGCTTTAGTGAATTGATAGAATGCTTTGCTGATTCTTCCTGTACAAATAATTGTTTCTCACATTGTGTGCGGCCTTCTGGGTTAATTATATCCATTATTTATGAATCATTTACAATCAAGGATTTTTGGGGGTTATTAAACAGGCTTTGTACCGCAAATGGTTTGTAATATGTATTGAGTTCA
The DNA here is from genome assembly GCA_025379985.1 of Phyllomedusa bahiana. Classification (NCBI taxonomy): domain Eukaryota; kingdom Metazoa; phylum Chordata; class Amphibia; order Anura; family Hylidae; genus Phyllomedusa; species Phyllomedusa bahiana. Next base: position 24,251 of record JAODAL010005483.1, read on the forward strand.
AATGTTTCAGCTGAGAGCACCTACAGGATAAATGGGAGAGCAGGAAGCGTGAGGAGCATTGGGAGGCTGGTGACTGAAAGGACTGATTCACTAGAATTAGATGGCAATTACATACATCATTAGGAAAGGATAAATTTTAGGTTAATGGTGGTCTTACCCCAGGAATCCCCACCAATTGATAGTGTAGCTGTTGTGTGCCTCCCATAGACCTGTATGTTAAAGGATGCATCTATACTCTAATATTGCTGCACACAACTTCTCTCTACCCATGCCAACCATGGGAAGAGTAGCAGGGAATAAGGTCTCCATGTTATATCAGTTGATGTAAGTTCCAAACCCCCACAGATCTAAATATTAAATGTGAGAAATATAATTTAACAAAGGAAGATCATTCTATAATTAAAAGTTGGGACCAGCCCCTGGTGGGCCACTGATCATGGCAGACCTGGAGTTGTTTTTCAACTGCAAATCCTGGGTAAAGGCAGTTAAAGAGAGGCAAAAGGCAAAGTAGAAGAGGCATGTACGGTAGCTGTAGGGTGGGCCATCAGAATCAACTCCACTGGTGGGCCATAAAATTAACATCACTGGTGGGTCCCCACAATCAATTCCACCGGTGGGCCCTAGGCAGCCCAGTGCAGCACTGTGGGCACTGTTGTCTTCTAGTCAGTTTCCGGATTGTCCGTTAATACATTTTTTATATTATTAACCATTTATTGAGGCAACACTATTTTCTTCTGCTGTACATGAGGCACTGACCACACTGTTGGGGGCAATAACATAACTAGCAAAAGGACTAGTAGTAGGGGTAGTGTTAGGATTACAATATTTAAATTAAAATTTAAATTAGAATTAGAAATTTGTATTCCAGACATGAGTTGTAATTTGCTGAAAAACCATTAAGCCAAAGATGCTAATATGGGAAACATAGCATAAGAAAGTCATAACTGGCAAAAGTTATCATGGCTGTCTAGGCCAGATGAAAAAGGATCATTGCACTCTTTTCATGTGTATTCGGCCACTGTCTGCATCTGATCAGAGGTCTATTTATTGACCAGTCCCTCGCATGCTGCTACTCCTCGTACTAACCTGTGGTAATATTAGTTTACTTTTTTTGTATACAGCAAGAGTGCCATGCTATTATTTGAGTGTATGGCTATATGCTTTAGTTACAAAATGGTGGAATTATTTTATATTATTGAGTCATAGTGTGGTGCTATTATTCAGTTATGGTTTGGTTGTATTGTTTACTTACTTTATTGTTGTGTTAATTAGTTATAGTATTGTGATATTATTCAGTTAAAGTATGGTGGAATTATTACTTTATTGTGTTGTTTATTCATAGTCTGTTATAGTATGGTGGTATGATTTAGTCATGGTTTTGCATTGTTATTTAGTAATGTGGCATTTTTAGTATGGTAATATTTAGTTGTTGAATGATAGTAGTATTATTATTGTTGTTTTATTTAGACATGGTATTTTTTATTATTTTAAGGTGGTATTTTTATTCATTCATGGATTGTTGGTGTTATTTAAATACGTTATTGTAGTGTTATCTAGTCATTGAATTTTAGCATTATTTATTTATTACATGGTGGCATTATTTAGTCTCAGTATGATACCCTGTCTCCCCAAAAAAAACAAGACATCCCCCGAAAATAAGACCTAGTAAATTTTTTCAAGCTTAGAAATATAGGGCCTCTCTTGAAAATAAGACCTAGCGGCAGTCATTGCTACAGCTCCCCCAATGCCATACATTACCGTTAGAAGATGAATTACATACAGTAGGTCTAAACTTGTGTGGAAGGCTTCCTGGACAAGAGGTGTTCATTTAAGGAAAGTGCTATTGCTAGATAGGAGAGATTGGGGACAATGATTCTAACAGAAATTAAGTCACAATAAATTCACCATGAAATTTATGGTTTGGAGAGGTATGAGGATGTTCCAGAAGATGATAACACGACTGTCTTTGAATAAATGTTGCTTTTTGTTCATAAATACTGGGATCGGTAAATGTATCATAGATTGTTGTACATGGAGGTAGAGTCACAACAATTCTTGATGGTAGTCAGAGCTTGGCTGGTTCTGCTGATGTTTGTGATGACACAATTACAGTATATTAATAAATGTGGATTTTTTTTGTTCAACAATAATTGTGAATTCTTGTTCATGGAAAAAATAAGACATCCCCTGAAAATAAGACCTAGCGCCTCTTTAGGAGCAAATTAACCCCTTAAGCCGAACGCCTGAAAAGTAGTTAATGACCAGAACATTTTTTTAGTTTTTGCCTCCTTGCGTTTCAATAGTTGTAACTTTTTTATTTTTTCAATGACGCAGTTGGATGAGGCCTCGTTTTATTCGAGACAAGTTGTACTTTATGGGGGAATAGTTTAGGTTCACTTATAAATAATTGCCGTATTTTTTTTTTTTTTTTTTTTTACACCATTCACATTTCACACTTAATAACTTGTTAGATTAATTCTACAGGTTATTACGGTCGTGTGGATACCTAATATCTGTAGGTTTTTTTGTGTGTGTAATTTATGCACAATTATTTTTTACTGTGTAATACAGCTCCAATCCCAGCGCAGCTGTGGCGCTACGCGCCTCAAACTCCGATGTCTGCAGCGACGCCAAAAGACGTCGCTGCAGACGAATGACGCACACCGGCCGCCGTCAAAAGACGGTGCGCGGTCGTTAAGGAGTTAATATAAGACCCTGTCTTATTTTCAGGGAAACAAAATAAGTTGTCGTATTATTTACTCACTATACGGTAATCTCACTACTGATCATGTTTCCAATAGTTATTATTTCTACAGCAGCATAATTAATAAGGATCAACAGTAAAAAATAACTTTATTGCTTATTATTGATCTCCTCTTTTACCAACATTATAAGCCAATCACTGGCCAGTACACAGTAAATTTGCCTTTAATGAGCTGTATTCAGTCTTAGGCCATGTTCACACGGCTTAACTGCGGGGCGTAATTCCGCCCCGCAATTACGCCGTGTGGGCGGAGCGGGGGAGCGAGCGGGGGGCCGGCACTTCGCCGGCCCATAGACATTCATTGCTAGCGGCGCATATACGCCGCTAGAAAGTGACATGTCACATTATCTCCCCGCCCGGCGGATACGCCGAGCATGGAGAGGAGACGTAATGCATAGTTCTCTATGAGAACTGTGCATCACCGTAGTTACTGGGACGGATTCAGCCCGTAATTGGCGCACTTCGGCGCGTAATTACGGCCTAATTACGTCCCAGAATAAGCCGTGTGAACATGGCCTTAGGGTACAGACGACACATGTCAAAATACTCAATGGATTCTGAATCCTAAAACCGCGCTGTCAAACAAGTATCATGGTTTACATGGTTTACAATGTAGATTTAGATTTTTTCAGAAAACGGGTCTCCTTCATCTCTATGGGGTTTTGGACGCAGATCTGACATAGAAATGTTTAGGATGCTTTATTTTTTTTTACCTGCAATATAGCGGATAACTGAACATGTTCTAAGTTTATGAAAAAACGGTTTTGAAATCCAACTTCAAGAAATTCAAATCATGGACTACAACTCGGATTTTAAATTGAGGTCTATGGGGATGGTATTACAGTCAGATTATGATGTATTTAAAATCAGAATCCGCATGGATTTCCTCCTGGAAATCCTTACCGTGTAGGCAGACCCTTAGTGTATAGGTCTGTTTGAATAGTAAATCGAACCCTGTTCCTAGTTAATTACAGCAAAAAAAAGACACATTAATTATGGCAATTGTGCCAGAATTCTGACTCTGTTTCTAGAAACGTTTATGCTTCATCCAACAAAAGGAGTGTGCCACTGTGTGCCAAAAAGTATATCAAACCGTCCTTTTGCCCCTCAGCCTAATGAACCTAGTGGAAACTTAGCTATTGGGCTTCTTGGTTTCCCAATTCAAATGCCAATTTCCTCCTCACATTAATGGCCCCTCTTGTTAAGCAGCGCATGCTTTTTACTTAATTTTCTAGTCTAATGTCATTTTATTACATAACATGACCAAGTAAATCCATTATTGCCCAAAGTATTGATTATATATTAAAAATGAACAATTGCTGGGAGTGTGTCATTGACATGTCTTTGTATAAACTACTTTAGCTATTAAATCTTTCATGGAAATGTATAAATAATTCAGCATTTTGTGTGGCCTGTATTCTGGAAGCCCTGCAATCTATATTTGTTTTAATTACCTGGTCACATGATCACTGCTCAAAATGCGAAAGGCTGCAAGATATTGTTTAAATTGTAAAATCAATGTAAAATATTAATGCTATTGCTTGTTTAAAGGGGGGTTTCAGTTTTGTAGATGGTATGCCAGTACTTTATGATCAGTTAAGGTCTGAACTGTGAGAATTCCTATCGAGTTCACCTATCCTAAGAATAAAAGGGCTGCAGCGCAGATATTATACTGCATTCCAATTGTTATATGAACAGCAATGCTTCGGGGCACCCAGATGTGCAGGGCATTGCATGTGGCTCGTCTTGAATTAGGGAAGTTTGTGGCAGGGGTGCCATAATGCAGGTGAACACAGTAATGGGGACACTGACCTACACCAGAGCTGCCCCCCTTCACTCTTAGAATCAGTTGGATGCCAGAGATTGGGCCACCACCAATCACAAAATGATGGCATGTCCTAAAAAATGCTATAATTTTATAACTTAGGAGTACTGCTTTAAAGGATTACTCTGCTTTTTTTATGGGGGGAAGCAAAGGCCTTACAGATATATATTATAGACTACTCACAAAAGAATAGGGATATTTCCTTTTTGGTTGAAATTTCAGAAAGAATATAAAATTTATTGATTTTTTTTTTTTTAAATGCACTAAATTAGCCCATCTCTTACCTTTAAAATGCACATTTCCAACTGTTCAGTGTTTCAGTACTTTTTGCACAACTTGCTGATCTCTAACAAGGAGCTTAATGGCAAAATTCACAACAGCTGTTTGATCCCTGAATCAACCAATATATTTAGGGGATCAACTTGAATTGGGATTTAAACAGTCCTCCTCATCATGCTGTTCACATTTTGACATCATGAGACCAAGACAGCACCTTACAATTGATCAACAGTACCTCGCCATTGCGAGGCTTAAAGCAGGATTGTTTCAGACAGAAGTGGCCACTAAGCTTAGAGTGTCACAGAGTGTCATCCGCAGTTTGTAACAGAGATACAGCAGTTAGACTGGAAGAGTCACAGAAAGGCAAGAAAAGTGGACGTCCTTTGGCAACACCACACACTGATGTGTGTTTAACCCCTTAACGACCAAGGCAGCGAGCATTTCAGGTCATTCATCTGCAGCAACCTCTTTTGGCGTCGCTGCAGAACAGGGGTTTTGCGGCTCTTAGCACTGCAGCTGCGCTTGAAACAGAGCTGTACTTCACGGCCCTGTTCCTAAAGCAGTTTCTAAAAACACCGGGGAGCGGAGAAAACCTCCTCTCCCCGGTGCTTAACTCTTTGATTGCTGCAGTCATTGACTGTGGCATAATCAAAAGGCTTTCCCCTGCACTCTTGGGTGATCAGAGCTCCCAGGAACCTAGAGTAGCCAGGGCTGTCTGTGTTACAAGGCTGCAGTCAGGGCAGACTGTGTGCTGCCCTGACTGCTGCCTGTGTCTCACTGACACAGATTGTAATTTATTAGGATATTTGAATATTCTAATACACTACTAAGTGTAAAAAAATGTAAAACAGTTCTTCGGATTTAAAAAAAAGTAAAAAACATTATAAAGTGTAGAAAAAAATAAACAAAATAAATAATAAAATAAAAATAAATCTTTAATAAAAAATAATTGTGCATACATTACACACACAAAAAAAACCCTACACATATTAGGTGTCCACACAACCGTAATACCCTGTAGAATTAATATAACAGGTTATTTAGGGAGGCATGTATGAAATTTGGCATTTACACATCAAATTTCATGCACATAACAATAGGCTAGAATGCTCCTGATTTATGAACCCGCTCTACAGCGGGTCATAAATCAGGCGCTTTCTAGCGCTAGTATGACAGTTTTGGCTCAGGTATACCATTTTGAAAGTGCTCTACCTGTTCAGCAGTAATGTGCCTAGAAATGCCGTAGCAAAGCTATAAATCTATAGCTTCGTATGGTTCTAGTGCGCCCCGCCTCCCGCATGCCCCCCACCCAGATCGGGCGCATCACAAAGTGCCTAGGGTGCTATGTAAAGCACCTGATAGTGGCGTGCGGGGCTTTTAAACATGTTCATACATGCCGCCGTTAGTGTTGAATTTGAATGGTATAAAAAAAATAATTAACACTCCCCACCAAAAAAAAAAAAATGTTTTAAATAAACTGAGTTACTTAAAAGATATAAACGTTATGACCGAGGAGGCAAAACTACTAAATTTAGCTGGTCATTAAGTACTTTTCAGTCCTTCCGATTAAAGGGTCAAGGAAAGTAAGAGGCAACTAAGTGTCACATCAGACCATTCTTAACCATTTACATCAGCGTGATCTGCGTGCTTGATGACTGACAAGGGTACCTGACCACACCACCAATCACTGGCATCATCATCTTGCATGGGCCAGGGAGCATCTGCAAGGGACCAGTTTTCTTCAGTACTGGAGATGTCAAGGAGAGCGCTATGCATCAGTCACTGCTGTCACCAGACGAGCCTTTGGTTTTGGTGGTGGTGGTGTTACAGTGTGGGCATGTTTGTCTAGTGACAAACCCTTGGTTAAAACTATCATAAAATATGAGAAAACAGTAAATCACTTATACAGCTACATGGGTCCTTAGCTATATCCATGTCATCACCAATTTTGGTGACACGTTTACCAATTTATATCAGGCGTTAGTTATTTTCTATAATATACTGCATATAGACATCGGTACTTTATTTTCTTCCCCTGACGAACCGTATCATACACTTGGAAACACGTCGGGTTTTGTTTTTGGACCATGCGGGTGATTTACTGTTTACTCATTTTATGATGATTTGTACCAGGGCTTAGCCAGCGTAGGGTGGGGTCGTTCCTTTAGGGACGGTTGCGCCGCCAGTTAGACAGGGTACAATAGGGACTGCCAGGGGCATGTTAATATAACCATAAAAAAAATTCTAGTATAGTCTATGCCTATGGGATTATCCCTATTTTCTCAACAAGAAAAATCTGCCTTCAACTACCTATGTAGTAATAGTGATCAAGATTTAAGTTGGTCACGTGAGTATATTATAATAGTAGCCTATTGAATTATTATTGCTTCATTTGTTTACCCTAATGGCTAACATATAAATATGATCATATATGTGATTATTGGTATACCTATGGAAATGGTTTGTTTTTTTCAATATTGTCCAGAAATTGATATCTTACATGTTTAAGGGTTTGTAATAAAAGTTCAATTTTAGCTGTTTAATCATTGGGATTTATTTAGATATGGCTAATTGGGCCCTCTTCTTTGTCTTGAGACCAATTATTTTGGTGATTTCTCATTATTACACATAATTTATTAACAATTTTTGAATTCTTTGCCTGTGTAGATTTGATGGGTTGTTACCAACACCTGGTGAAAATGTCATGTCAATAGTACCGTTATAAATATATTTACTTATATAAGTACACATACAGGCACAGTTTATAACAGCTACAATGCTTAATTTAGAATTTTTTATTTTAATGTTATATGTTTAAAAATACATATGGCACCATCCTCCGGTCACAGCCTTGGTTCTTCCGTACTTTTTCAGCAGCGTTACGTGCTATAAGCTGCAGCTGCTTGCACATGCGCCACCAGATATGACCTCAAATAAAGCCAACCCGGGCAATAATACCTGTTGTTAAGAAAATTAGAATGTGTGGTGAGGAAGGGTGTAAGCAACACAGTCAGGGACTGGTTAATGGGGACACATTGCAACGTGACATGAGATATTTATGAAGGAGAGGGGGTTCTCCATTCCTTGAGTGCAATTTAGCCTAGAAATAGCCCAGTAAATGTACATTGTTACATTATTGTGTTTGAAATGATTTATTATACTTAGTGTAGTTAATTTGCTTTCATGCATTAGATTACATGGCAGATTAAGCACAATGTAGTAGTTTTTTTTAGGTTTACTAGGTTTGTTTGTTGTTTTTCTCCATGTTATTCTCCATGTATTTAATAATTAAGTAGATGAGATCAGGATACCTGGGATTCATAGAATCTGGTTCTATGTATTGTCTCATCACCTTACTCAATAGTAAGGTACAATGTAAATTCCCTGCTTTATAAAGTGCTACTTCATCTTTTCCATTCTACACTGAGCTTGCTTTTCTTTGAAACAATCTCCTACGCCAGCATCATTTTTATTATTATTATTTTTTATATTTCATTATTTTTTAACATTCTGCAAAAGTGTGTCTGGAATATTCTTCTTCTTTTCCAATTGGATATTGAATATTAATGCATTGTAACTTATGCTCATTGGTCTACGCTTTGGGACAGAGTGGTCTCACCAAGGAAATGCTAAAAGTTGCCCCACAAAACAATGTAATTGTTTGTAACTGTAATTTAATGTAGAAGACTTTCTTAGCTTATAAGGGGTTGTTGATCAAATACTCATTGTAATCATTACAGATGTGTTAGATCCCTGGCAGACACTTCCCCTACATATCCGGGGTTGTAAGCTTTCATAATTACATTTATTAAACTGAGAATTGGCTAACCAATATTATGTGCTCCTTCGATTTCATTAGGTCTACCGAAACCGTCCTAACTAAAGTCACCAATTACCTAGTAACCGCTAAAGCCTCACGCCACTACTCTGTCCTTCTCCTCTTAGACCTGTTGTCCTTCTCCTCTTAGACCTATTCTCTCTCTTCAACACTCTCGAACATTCCCTTATGCTACAAATCCTCTCATCCCTTTCCTGGATCTCATCATACCTCACTGATTGGACGTTCTGCATCTCTCACTCTTGCACCACTTCCTCCTCTCAACCCTCTCTCTGGTGGTGTTTCTCAGGGGTCAGCCCTAGATCCTCTACTATTCTCTATCTACACTCTTGACCTAGGTCAACTCATAGCATCACATGGCTTTCAGTACCACCTATGTGCGGACGACGCCCAACTTTACATCTGGCCAAGATGTTAACTCTCTATTGTCCATATCCTCTTTCTTTTCCTCCCGTCTCCTAAAACTCTATGTGGAGAAACTGAATTTACCATCTTTCTACTTTCTCACTTTATCCCCCACCTGATCTATCTATCACAGTCAATAGCTCTACACTCTTACTGCAAGTCTAGCCTTGACACCTCTCTGTATTTCAAACCACACATCAAAGCACTTACCTCTATCTGCCGCTTCCACCTTAAAATATCTCTCGAATTTGCTCATTCCTTATCTACAAAACTACTAGTCCATGTCCTTGTCATCTCCCGTCTAGACTACTGCAACATCCTTCTCTCTGGCCTCCTAACTAGCACTCTTTCTCCCTTTCAATCCATCCTCAAGTTTGCAGCCTGTCTGGTCCACCTCTCTCCTCTCTTCTCTTCAGCCTTTCCCCTCTGCCAGTCCCTTCACTTGCTATCCATTGCCCAGCGAATCTATTTCAAGTTACTAACCATGACCTACAAGGCTCTCCATAACCTCTCCCCTCCATGCATCTCTGTCTTCATCCCCAGATACCTTCCTGTATCTCAATCTCTGCTCCTCACAGGACCTTCTTCTCTGATCTCTTCTTGTCAGCTCCTAACCCAACCATTTCCAAGACTTCTCTTGTGCTTTCCCCATACTCTGAAACTCACTACCCCAACACATCAGACTCTCTTCCACTTTCACAAGCTTCAAAAGCAACCTGAAAACCCATCTTTTCAGGATAGCCTATAACCAACAGTAACCCCGCTGCTACTACACCCCCACAAACATGTCTGCCCCTGTCTCTTTCCTCCTCCCTTGTAGATTGTTAGTTTTTGCGGGCAAAGTCTTCTCTCCCTCTGTACCAGTTGTTAGTAACTTATCATAGAGAAGATGTAATGGAGCTAGAGAGGCTGCAAAGACGAGCAACCAAACTTATAAGGGGAATGGGGCATCTTAGTTATGAGAAGAGGTTAGTAGAATTGAACTTATTTAGTCTTGAGAAAAGACGGCTTCGAGAGGACATGATTGATTTATATAAATATATAAATGGTCCCTACAAGAAGTATGGGGAAAAATTATTTCAAGTAAAGCCCCCTCAAAAGACAAGAGGACATTCCCTTCAACTACAGAAAAAAGGATTCAATCTCCAGAGGAGAAGGGCTTTCTTCACTGTAAGAACTGTGAATCTGTGGAATAGCTTGCCTGAGGAGCTGGTCACAGCAGGAACAGTAGAGAGTTTCAAGAAAGGCTTAGATAACTACCTGAAACTAAAGAATATTAATGCGTATGTAGCCATGTAAAATTCTGGATCCTGGCTGGTGGTGGCTCTGAGGTCAGAGATGGGGTCTCCCCTGGAGCAGATTGGTTCTTGCCTTGTGGGTTTCAGGGCATTAACCAGTGGGGAGGCTGGGCTTGAACTCCTTGTCTCCTTCCCTTCACCCACATTTTTCCCACCCTTGGTTGAACTTGATGGATACGTGTCTTTTTTCAACCATACTAACTATGTAACTATATCATTGTTATTGTACTTTGTCTGACATATATTATGTATGTAACCCCCATCGATTGTATAGCACCCTGGAAATAATGGCGCTTTAAAATAAATAAATAATAATAATAATAAAAAAGTCACGTTACATTTAGTGCCAAGGACAAAATGAAATCCATTGTTGTAAGATCAGGAAAGCCTTTCTCTAAGAATGCTTTAGGAATTCATTTCCTGCCTTTAGCATTAAATATAGGCTTCCTGCATGAAGTCCTTATACACTCTTGACTTTGACGTACCCTCAGTGTAATAAAGGAGCCGGCGATCTGATTGAACATGATAACATCCTATCTGCATTTAAAAGCATCTTTCAAAAATGTCTTTGTGATAATCCCTCAGGCTTTAAAGCTGTTATACACCTGCCAAATGCCCACGATTTCCCATCATACGTGGTAAATGAAAAGTGAACAATTTCAATGAATCCCTTACTCCTTTTCTGTCTCTGCAGAGCACTGTGGACAAACTTATTAAGAAGACAAATCTTGCTCTGGTGGTTGGAACGAACAGCTGGAGAGAGCAATTCATTGAGGCGATTACAGTTAGTGCTGGTAAGTTCATGTGTTGTGTACAGACTTCTGCTTACATGATGTGACCCAAGAATTTGAAGCCATTAAGAAGAGAATTATGTTCCTGTTTATTATATTTGTTAGAAGGGAATTAAGGCAATTAACCAAGGTTTTAGCTATGAAGACATTCAAAGTAGTCTCCGGAGACCTCTCTGCTCTAATTTAGTGATATTCCTCTCTCGGGATTGTGTCATGGAACGTTGCGATTTACAGAATTAGCTCTCAGCCATGATTTATTTCATTATTTACATTGAATATGAAACCTATCGAGTGTTGTTCTGTTTGAATAAATGTAAGAGTGCATTAAACTTAAAGTTTTTCCAAGTTTCAAATTATTGCTGTTTGTTCCTCCCATCATTTACTACGTGGAGATTAATGACATAGCACATAGCTGTTATTTCTAGATCTAAATCAGCCTACATTTATGCTTGAGATCTTGACATAGTAACTGGGATTTCATTTAATTAGTAATATTATGACTAAGCTTTACTGTACTTCCCTTTTTAGTAGGTTACAAAGAAGAGAGTAGATTACCTAGGTATCAGGGACATATACAGAAGTCATAGGGCCACAAAGTAAAACTCCCATGCCTCAAAAGAACTGGTGTAAAAATTCTGCTTTTTAATTATTTAATACCCAGTGGGCCCCATTTATCAAAAGTGTCTAACAGTGAGACTCTGTTTCCCATAGGAACTAGCTCAGCTTTCCATTTTTAAACTGCTCGGAAAATGAAATTGGAGATCTGATTGGTTGCTGTGGGCAACAAGGACAGTCTTACTGTTAGTCACTTTTGATAAATGAGGCCCATTGTGTTTTAATCACATAACCTATTACTCTAGGCTTTGGAGCTCAGGTGTTCAGATGTTGGGGGGGGAGTTACGAATGCTGGTGCGCCCTGTAAACAAGATATACAAAAGATGCTTAGAACAACAGAAGCCTAAACACTATTCTTGGTTCATTCAAGCCCAAACACCTTATTTTTAAAGGTATTTTTGCAGCATAAAACTGTTTGCACCAAGTAAATGATAAAATAAGGAATCTTTGGCTCTGCCAATGTATTGTTTTCATAGTACTTTTGAAGGAGATTGATGTCTCTATTTCTGAGAGGTCTGTAACTAAGTGGTCTAGGGAAAATGTCAAACATTTTATGGTACAGTGTTTTCTTCACTTACTATTATAATATAGACAGTTCCACCTTATCAGGTCAGGAATAGGAAGATGTTAGATGAACTGATCTTTGATAATTTCAACACAAACACCGCCCTCAATGAAAAATTGGACGGCACTACACTAGCAACCTCTTGACTAATATACCACTAATCACATAAAAAGAGGGTGTCTTAAAACGTAACTTTTAATAAATAATACCAATTAAAAGCTAAACATCACATCTAATTTAATTAACACAACCGACACTGACACTAAGCCCAAATGTCAAGAAATACATGCAAGGGACCAGTTAATACTAAACCCTAAATGGCCCTTCAAATATAACTGAGCCCTAGCCTAGGTCTCAAATCGCACATACTGTATATTATTAGACAAGGTATCATTTGAAGATCTTTCTATCCAAATTATATAAGATGTAGGTAGCGTCATTGTTGTATTTCCAAAATTTTCCAAGGTTATGTGCCTCTGAAAGAGATTGTCCACTTGCTGTTATGCTCATGACCTCTTTTTCCCTCTATGTTGATTATGGTCAACAGCAGGGCTTGCTAAATTAGTTGATAGGTCTTGCAACCGTAGGCCCAGTGCTTTTTGACTGGCTGCACTTATATGACATTGGGTTATTCGCTGGCTTATTAGATTGGACTTATATCAGACACTTGTCTAAATAAAGGAGGTTGACCAGGCTGAAGGTCATTTTTGCATGGTCCCAATAACCTGCTTAGTGGTTCTTGAGGCCCCTGTGGATGAACAATTGTTATGTATAAATGTGACGGATACCACTATCTTGATGGTAAGGACACTTAGATGATGGAACTCAGATGAATTGGGTGGTGTGTGACTGTGTGTAGTGCCAGAGGACCATGGATGATATATTGGGCTGTTAGCATCAGACCAAAGGACATTGGCAGCCGTGCCTGAGTAGTGCAGGTTGAGAGAGTACCTGCAAGGAGTTGGACTGTCTAGAGTAGCTGGTTTCCCAGAGAGTGAGTACTACTCCTCCTGTGTACAATTGTGAAGCAATCAATAGTTAACATTATATTCATCAGTAGTTACTTATATTCTTTTTTTTTTTTTTGATGAGGTGCTACCCTGCTTATTCGGACTTGGACTAAGACTGTGTTTGCCTGTTTGTGGCTTGGGGGACTGTGTTGTGCAGAGTATTAGGGGATGTCTATATTGCACGCTGACAGACTAGTTAGGATTTATAAATGGACCCATGAAGGTGCAAGACAATTTCATTGCTCTGTTAGTTGCACAAAGGTAGCACAGGTGGTGGGACAATGGCTTCTTGAAGAGTGGCACACCACAGTAAGATGAACTGAGAACTGACAGTCATTTTGTCCCAACTTAAGATGATGGGGACGTAAGAGGACATTGAGGTCCCTAATGTTTGCTGAGAAAGGTTGTTCCACTTGTGGATCAAATTACCTTTTTGTACTACATTGTCTGTGTCATCTTGGAAGCCCTTTTTTCTATACTTTTTCAGGACACAGTACAAAGCAATACCGGTTTATATAGCTTTATTATTGTTGTTATTATTTCCGTTTTTACTTTGGCACATTACTTTAACAAATGCCACTTCATGCTTTACACATATTACTCGGTGCACCAGAGACTGCGTACCAAAGGAAAAGCATTTTTCCTTTTGCATCTGTGGCCTGCTCGCTTGTGCCAAGAACAATAGTATGTCAAGCAAGACCTTTGAATCCGTAAGGACTTGTTGTTTATCATGTAATATTAAAGCTGCCGCTTCAGTGACCAAAGCATGTCTACAATGCAGCAAAAGTGCCCGTGACATAATACTATGTTTAATACTATGACATAATACTATGTTTAGTATTATGGGTTGTGCACCACATTTGTTGTCAGTTGTGATATAGTACACAAAAATAACTTACAAGGCACACACTCACTAAAAGCGTAGACACATTCTGGACTATAACCAGAACTCACATGTAAATGACATTAACTTCATAAAACATACATGGAGACATGTATGCAAATAGGCGCGTCGAAATGTATAGTGCACCTGAATCTATGAAAGTGTTTTTTGTGCGCTCATAAATAGTGTCTAAAGTTCGACGCACCTCGTCTGTGTGTTAGGCGCATTACGGAACTTAGGCGCACAAGTAATGCGCCAAACATATCTATAGGCTGGAAATAAAAGAAAAGTCATTAGAATAGCATGTCAGTGAATAGAAACTATTGTACTGATCTTGCTTGGTGGACCACAGAGCCCAGCAAGCCCTGTGGTGTGCTGGCCCTTGCTGTATATAGAATAAAGGGTGAGAGCTGCAAAAATAAATGTCAAATTTAATGTAGTAAAAATTAAAAAATCTGAACAACAACATCAGTGGGTTATTTAATGTAAAATTAGTTTTAGATTCTATTAAAGGGGTTTTGCCACGATCTCATTTCATACCACCTGTATCCTGGTGTTCAGAAGGGGGCGTGTGTGATTTGTTTGGATTGCATATCATGTGACCCAGCAAGATAACATCACCAGGCCCTTCCTCTCTCTAGTCAAATAAAGGTCTGTTTATGTAAAGCATTGTGAGTGGCTCAGAGGTAAAGTTTTTGCCTCCAGGCACAAGAGTCCTAGGTTCAAATCCCTACAGGAACCAAACCTGTGGATTTTTTTTCTCTTTAGCTCATTGAGGTTTCTTTTATATTTATTTGCACTGTTTTACTAATTACTAAGGAGAACAGAGGAAAGGAATAGAGTGACAGCACCTGGGGTTTGAACACTCAGTAGCTGCCTGAGAGGAGAAGTGATGTCTGAGCATGTGCGACCAGGACTGAGGAGCTCTCGGCCCTGGTCGTATCCCCTGGAGATGAGCTGTAAACAATGGATCACTAAAGGAGTAGCTAAAACAAAAACGGTGCAGATTTTTTAATAATAATGAATGGTGAAAATGTTTGTTATTTCACTTGCAAGCTTCCCACGTCAATTTTACTTTGTGGCAAAACCCCTTTAAATTGAAGTACATTTTATAGGAGATATTTTTATATTTTTGGGATATTATATATTTTATATTAATTTTATATGATAACATTTTTTATTACATTTAAATAATTTCATTTTATATAGTTTGATAATTATCAGAAATTACTTTTTTACTATAGTACTGGTGTAAGTTAAGAAATATTGGACATTTTTGCCCTAATAGCAAATCTATCTCCACTTTGACTACTCTGGCTCTGGCACACCATAGGTCTGCCTGTTCGACTAGTACTGCATTCATATATGTGTCTAATATTACGTGTGGTGCGCCACGCACCCAGAATGCCCCCTCATGTTAGGCGCATTAAAAAGTGTCGATTCTTGCAAATAATGCACCTAACACATTCATTTGGCACATTATACATCGCAGCTTGTTTTTACGCCAAAAATGGGTGAAAAACCCTTTCATACATGTCTCCCACAATGCCTATAAATAAGGAAGCACACCATTCATATATATTGATATAATGTATTTTATTATTCTCCTATAATAGATTTCATACAATTCATGAATATACATTGATAATATGCCGACTCCTACTTTGTTTATATAGCAATTGTGACTTATGTTGCCTTAAATGATTTTAAAAGCTTTTATTATATCATGTTTATGCAAATATATTCTAGAACAGAATTATACTGTCACCTTACCCGTTTCTATGCCTGCACATTGCAAATAGTGAAAATGAATAGGGTCCCTCATTCAGAGGTAAGCATTTTGGATTACCATATCTATCGAATAAGATGGATATTAGGATAAAGGATAAGCATGTTAGTCTCCTATGTGGGTGTTAGGTTCAGTTTGTAAGCTCTTTTTAACTTGCAGTAGGTCAGTAACATTGGTATTCTGGTACCACGTTTCTGGAATAGTGAAAAATAAAATGACTCACTGAAGTCCTATCCTCTTTCAAAGTGTGTAGACTTTTGTATTGTGCACCCATAACAAAAAGGAAGGACTACAAAT
This sequence comes from Phyllomedusa bahiana, assembly GCA_025379985.1. Taxonomy (NCBI): domain Eukaryota; kingdom Metazoa; phylum Chordata; class Amphibia; order Anura; family Hylidae; genus Phyllomedusa; species Phyllomedusa bahiana. The sequence goes on from JAODAL010005483.1 coordinate 40,610, forward strand.
CAGTCATGTATAAAATGAACACATCTTTATTTCAATATATGATTACAATACTAATAGAGTAATCACTATTAGTTAATGATCCAAGACTAGCCACTGGGTGGTGAGAGAAGTTAGGTGTATATACTATGCAGTTTATATTATCCTGGATAAGTATTAGGGCACGTTTACACGGCAATGGACAAATACCGGTCGGTTTATCCAACCGGTATTTGTACAGTTTGTGTTCCGTGCACACGGCCGCGGGGGGGACGGCTTTGCTCCGCGATGAGTGGAGAAAAGCCCTACCCTTCACATTCACTTGCACATATTCCGTCCGAAAACCGGACGGAAGAATGTAAATGCTGAATGCTTCTCGGGTGGCCCGCGGGCGGAAAACCCGTGCAATGGGGGCTGCTGCACGGGTTTTCCATAGGAGCCCTTTGTGCTCGTTTGCGGCCGGTTTTTCAGACGGTCTGCAAAACCGCAAACCGGCTGAAAAACCGTACGCAAACCCGTGCCGTGGGGACATGCCCTTAGAGAGATTTTTTCAGGCAAAGTCCCAATCCCATGTATTAGGGTTATAAGTGCAAAAACATTATAGCATAAAACTCAATTTCTCTTACCCATATCAACACTTCCAGCCACCACCTATAGCGTATCTACATGTGTTTTACCTTTCAGCTTCCAGTCACCACCTGTGGCACCTGTACACAAAACACATGTTGGAATACTATGGGTGGTGGCTGAAATTGTTGCTATAAGAACTTTTGAGTTTTAGGCTGTCCCAACATTTTTGTACTTCTAGCCTTCATACATGGGATGGGGAACACTGAAAGAATTTCTCTAATACAACATAATATTTTATTGCATAGTGGGTACACCTCCCTCCTCTCACCACTCTGTGGCTTTTCTTGGATTCACTCTCCTAGTATTTTAATTATATATTGAAATGAAGATGTGTTGATTTTATATACAATTGGCTTGTATTTCTCCTTTTTTGTTATGGGTATCTATTGTTATGTGGAGCATTTAAGGCTTTTTTTACGATAGTGACTTATACTGTAGAGTTTTTGGACAGTTTGATGACTAGCCCAACACAAGTGTGTGCCTTACCAGTCACTTATTTATAGACCTAAAACTAAAACTGTTTAAAGAATTCTGATTTGCAACATGATACTGCAAAGTATACAATCGATTTTCTTTTTTTCTAAGGAACTACCTCAGGTACTAACTCGGTTAGTGGCTGGCAGGATTTGTGCCTTGAGTACTGGTCATGCGGGCTTGGGCATCAAAATCTTTGCCCTGAGTGTAGGAACGCTTAGCTACACCTTTAAACCTACAGAAAAACATACAAAGTACAATCACTAGCTTAAAAATAGATATCTTTATTCATTATTAAAATATAGTAAAAAAATATATAAAAGAAGCACCTAATAAATACTGAACAGGGTGATACTGTAGCAATCAGGACTAGGCTAGGAGGGGTAAAAATGATATCCACAAACAATAATGCATAGCATATAACATATATAAGCACTAATCATGAAAAATAACAGCATGTAACACATTAGTAAACATAGGATAAAATAACACATTAGTAAATGTAGGCTAAAATAACCATATCATCTCATCTCAATATAATAGTGCATATTTTAAATCCCACAATATCCTAATACTTCATTTAGTGGTAACAAACATGAATAGTCACCCCCTCACCAAGTTACCTGTATCAGCTACTGCATAACAGCACAGTCCCGACGCGCGTTTCGCGTTAGGCTTCCTTCATTATAGTAATAAATAAAGATATCTATTTTTAAGCTAGTGATTGTACTTTGTACGTTTTTCTCTAGTGATTCAGAAACGTCAATGCTGCTCAACATTGTGTGCCCTGATGGTTGGGAGTTTTTCTGGCTTTTTTGATAGGTTTGTGGTTGAAATATACCTAATATACTAGCCTAAGCCAGTCTAAAACACATAAGGTGTTCTTGAGTGATACCCGACATAACTAAACATTGCTGTTGGTCTTCCATTGAGCCACTGGCCATTCTGACTTCTCATAGGGTTGTTAGAGTTCTTCATCGAGCCACCCCTATGTTTGTAAGCTACATATTATGTGTTTGTCTTCGAAAAGCATCATCTGAGTCAATGAGAGTTGCTATTTCTTCCTTTTATTCTATCAAGGAATTTGTAAGCCTGGTTGCTCTGACAACAGTGAAGTGTCGATTGAATGGGAAAGCAACTGTTTTATGCATTGGAGATATATTGCGTAGTCATAAGTACTATTGACTTGGAGTTGATGATTTTATAAAATGAAGATTGTTATTATTATAACAGATGATTCCTGCAATCTGATCAGCGGTCCCTGGGAACCGCAAAGCTCCGAGGTCTTAAATGCTCGACATTTAACAGTAACTGCACTTTGACTGACTCAAATATGAATCTGAACTTGAGAATGCTCTTGTGAAGGACAACAACTGATGCCGCTACTAGTGTCAGATGTTCTGTTTTCTCTCCTGTGTATTCTTTCAATTAAAGATTCGAATTACATTACAGTCATCAAAGGCAAGTGCCACAGAGCCCTGTCCTGGTGCATTTGGAGATGGCACATTGCAGTCAGTATCCCTGGGTCTGCAGAGACTGTTCGAGGTCACTCAGGCTGAGCTCCCAGCAATTTTTCATTTTATGATACTTCTTTTTGTGATTAACTTAATTGTGGCTCTCAGTGCAGATGTTGCCAGCTGCCTTTCAATCCTGATTATGACAGCTTATCCCAAAAGCCCATATACATCCTCCCATTCAATCCAACACAAGCCAAATTAATCATTCCCTAAAGGGATTGCTATTGGGGAGATTTATGCGTCAGTACTGTATTTTATGATCTAGCAAAAGGAAATTTGGTCTGAATTGTTATTATTTTATAGGCTTTTCACAGCAACACTGGGAATAATAGCAATGCATAAAGGTTGCATTCAGTGAGTAGTTATAAAAAGACATTGTCTGACAGCTGGAATTATGTCAAAGGCCTTGAGGATAATTTGTATCTCTTGTACTATTAAGGTGGAATTGCTTTATAATTTGCATCGCGTGCATTGATGCATCCTCAAATCTCAAAAGTAACAGACATGTATAGGCTTTAAACAAAATAACCCACAAATTGGAGATTAGGTACACTGCATCAGCTGACTGGAACCCCCTAAAGATATGACTTAACTGTAATGTTTCCATCCTTTGAAAAAAAAACTCTTTAACACTAAAATGTCAACATCAAAAAAGACAAGCCATAAGGTTCTGCAAATCGAGAAAGTAGCTGGTGTCTCCAATATCTGCAAATCATTCAATTTCCAAGCACGTAGCTCAAATCTGAGGCATTTGAAAGGGGCATAAAAGCCAGACTGAAAGCTAAGGGCGACATATCCCCACACGCCAGCGCCAGTTTTTTTGTCTATTTTGCACCCAAACCACTTTTGACGCCATATTCTTGTTGTAAATGAACTACACCAAAACTAGGCGCATTATACGGCGGGCACGACACTTTGTAATGCACCTAAATATGGAGCACAGTGCGCCCCCCCGTCGGGCAATGCGCCTCGATAGGGGCATTACATATACTACCAATAATATGCTATGCGCCGCGAGTTGCGCAATGCACTTTTTCGGCGCAATGCGTCTTCTTAGGCGCATTAAGTTTTCTATGCAAGGTATACCTGATGCCAGTTTTTAGAAAGTATCAGAAGAGGCACTTCACACTGATTTAATACGCCTAAAACTGGCATGGATACGCCACTTTTCGGACATCTCGCCCTAAGTTTTTTAGCCACATGAAACCTCAAAAATTGGTTCCAGCGGCGTGGGATGATTATGTCTCCATTTGTTACCCACTGAAAGGGACCTAGTACTTGAACTGAGAGACCTCAATCAGCTGCCTCTAAGGCCAGCAGGATATTGTCATGTATTAATAGAGGCATGGACTCATGGGACAGGGATGTAACATTACCGCTATATAAAGGATTGGTGCAGCCGCATTTGAAATATGCTGTTCAGTTCTGGGCTCCAGTTCATAGAAAGTATGTCCTGGAATTAGAGAAATACGAGCAACCAAACAAATAAGAGGAATGGTAAAAGAATAAAACTTATTTACTCTTGAGAAAAGGCTACGGGAAGAAATGGTTAATTTATACAACTATATAAATGACCTCTACAAAAAGTATTTCATGTAAAACTCCCTCAAAAGAAAAGCCTTCTTTACCATGAGAACTGTGGATCTGTAGAATAGCCACCCCAGGAGCTGGTCACAGCAGAAACAGGTGAAGGATTCAAGAAAGGCTTATATAATATTATTACTTATGTAGTTGTATAAAATGTCTAATAGAATGTAGATCTAGTCTGATGAAAATTTTGGAATAAGCAATGAAATATTCTATTAGGGCAGATTGGTTCTTGCCTTCTGGATTCCAAAGTCTGCATCAGTAGAGGAAAAAAAGCTAAAAAAAATGTCCTATATCCCTCCCTTCATCCACATTTTTCAACACCTTGGTTGAACCTGATGAACTTATATCTTTTTTCAACCATATGAACTATGTAACTATGTGACCTTGGGTTATCACTGAAGTTGATTGCTACGCTCCTAAGCCAAGATGTCAGTGCTCCTCAACATTGTTTGTCCTGATGGTTGGGAGAAAGGCGATTAACCTTACAATGGCAAGAGGTGCATGGAGGCAAACCTCTGCACAGATGGATCATCTGATTGTAAGAATTGCACGTGGTGTTCCAGTCTGTACTGCTAGTGAAATTGGACATCCCAAACCTAGGTTGAAAAACAGTGGCGACACAAACCATCCTGAAGGCATTTGCACAACAGTGGGTTACGAGTCTGATGTCCATTTACAAGTGTTCCATTGACCTCCTGCCACTACTCTCTAAGGCTATTTTTATAAGATGGCAATGGAGGTTGGAACAGAGTTCTATCCTCTTCAGTAATGATGTCCACTTTTGTCTTGGACACAATGATAGCCAAAGATTGGTCCTGAGACCATGGGGGCATTGCTACTAAGAGGCCTTCGAAGGCAAGGCTGGCACAAACTACCACCAGTTATCACAAAAACTAAACTTCTTCATTTACATTTAATGGATGCACCTTTTAATACTGCAACAGTAATGCCAATAATTATGGCACTGGTAGCGTGATATTTATAGGGACCAAGTGGGGAGCATAGGCGTAATGGATATGGAGCAGTAGGGACTTTTAAAGGTAAAAAATATATTTCTGACATTTTATCATATTCGTTAGTCATATTTTTTTAACAGCTATACAATCCATGTATCCCCTTTCTTACAATAGACATTACGGTACTTATTCAAATGGTAAGTAATACATTTTTGATTGCTTGGAGCCAGGTCTGCTGTGGGGGTCCTAAACCTCCAAATCCTTTTCACTGTTTGTCTACCACTTTGAATAAAGTGACAGTCAGGCATAAATGGTGCCACTATATTCAGATTCAGTGGGGCTGACAGAGACTGCTGAGTTTTTGAGCACTTGTCTTCTGACCAGTAAACCACGAACCCAGCGGGGAGGAGGTAACACAGTGCCAGTAAATTTGGTTAGGATCAAGCACAGAGGAGGGTGTTCCCTGAACTAATATGAGTCTTTAAAGGGATCTTCTCACCATGCCATTTCACAGAACCTGCTCTTAACAGCCAGCTTCAGACTCTCAGTTTCTGATTAGGCTTTGGGCAGTACTACAGCAGTGATTGGCATATCAGTTGTGCTATTACTAGCTGATTGTTACAGTGAAATGCGTGCTGGAGGTTTGTAAATGGTGGTGCACAAGTCTACAGAGCTCTAAAGGGTTAAAGTTTATCAGTAAACAAGCTCCTGTGCTTGCAGGAAGTGACATCACCATGGTTGGACAGGACTGCCTGAGAAATGAGAGCAGAGAGAGATGGTTGGTAGCCAAGGGAAGTTTGCGTAAACAAGCAGGAGATAAAATTTCCTTTATCTCCTAAACAAAGCAAAATTATAACAACAATATATTTGGTAATAGTCTTTATTTACCTTTGCCTACATGTTTAAAGCTAATCACTGACGGGAGAAAACCACTTTAAAGAGGGATATCCATTTCAGGAATTTGTGACATATCAATAGGATATACTATGGGTGTCTGATAGGTGCGGGTCCCACCCAACTATGTTGAGAACAGCCCCCAGAACCTCTCTTCTCCGTTCATTTCAGTGGGAGTTTCCAGTTCAGCTGAGCACACTCGCGTAGAACCCTTAAATGTGTCATCAAAAAACGAGTCATTGTTTAAGTCCCATTTTTATGTTAAACACATTTTTTAGGAATTTTGGGTTGTTTTTTTTTTTTTATTTTTCATATCACTTTCAATATTTTTTAATAATTCTTAAGTCGTGCAGTTTTCACTTTGGCCACTAGACCTTGTTTGCACTGCTTTAACAGCAGTCAGAGAGATGCTTTACAGTAGCTTCATGCACATAGGAGACTTAAGACTGACTCAGTCCCATTGACTTCTACAGGAGAGTTTTCTAGTCATGCTCTGTGACCTGGGAAGAAATCAGTGTTCAGGGAGGTGAAAGGGTGAACTGTGACTATATTCTCTTGTGTCTGGTGGATCCTGTGTTATCTATTCACACTGGTATCTCCTTTCAGTTTGACCCTCTTTGTGCTGATAATGAGCAGACAACTGAGAATCTTTCTGTACAGAACAGGAAGTGTCAGCCTATTATTAGGCTTAGTGGCCAAAGTGAAAACTGCAGGACTTAAGAATTAATAAAAAATATAAAGGGATATGGAAAATTAAAAAAAATATAACCAAAAATTCTTAAAAAATGTGTTGAACATAAAAATGTGAGTTAAACAATATGTCATTTTTGATGACACATCCCCTTTAAACACTTTACATTGTAAAGCAATGTCCCCAAAACTAGACTTCTTTCTTACCTACAGGATATTAGTGTGTTCTTACCCATGACAATTTTGTGCTGTTTAGCTTTTCCCATGATTTCTGCTACAAAAATGGTAAGTGTTAATACACCCCAAACATGAACAGTATTTTTGGGTGGAAAGTGCATTCAAGGGCCATACCATAAACTAATGTAAAAAATGATATATCACATGATATAGTTTATGGTGGTCACTAGTTTGTAAATGGCATCCAGATTACAGTTGGCCAGTACTTAGTTTGAGAGCAAGGGTAAAAAATAATTTCTATGATGTTAGAAAACTTTAATACAGAATGTGAAACAAAGTAGCTTCAAATTTAATGGAACTGGTAAAAATAAATGGATCATGCTCCTACAATTTTCAAAATTAATCCCTGCAATGAAATAGAACAGTATCCGGTTTATTTGTACAGAGTTCTACAGTGTGTTGGTGTATATGTAAGTTGAAACATCACCGAATAATATGGACACATTATATCAAATGTCATCACATTGTTCAAAAATATAGTGATATGTTACCAGTTAATGTAATAATCTCTCACCTATTACTTTGTAATAACTTCAATTATTTTTTTCAATTTTTCCACAGGGGAGGATGATGATGATGATGAATGTGGAGAGGAAAAACTGCCATCTTGCTTCGACTATGTGATGCATTTTCTGACCGTCTTCTGGAAAGTTCTTTTCGCCTTTGTGCCGCCAACGGAGTACTGGAATGGTTGGGCTTGTTTCATTGTGTCCATTACAATGATTGGTCTCCTCACAGCTTTCATCGGAGACTTAGCTTCTCATTTTGGTTGTACCATCGGCTTAAAGGATTCTGTTACTGCAGTGGTTTTTGTGGCTTTGGGAACATCGGTACCTGGTAAGTGCATCTAGATTCTTTGCATTAGAATTTTATTTCTTAGACGTCTGTCGGATAAATCTTTGTAACATCCTCTTATTCTTACTCTTGCAGGATATAGTATAGACTAAGGGGGACATGTATGACAACTGTCTAGGTCTAAGACTGCAGGGATGTAGCTATGGGGGGTGCAGAGGTAGCAGTCGCTACCAGGCCGTGCAGCCCGACGGGGCCCAGAAGCTCTCCTGCTACATAGGAAGACACCAGTATTATAAATAACACATGGTAGCTAGGGGGCCCAATTTAACTTTCAGCATTGGGGTCCAGAAGCTTCAAGTTACTGCTCTGTAAAACTGTCTTTGTGGCCCATAGCAACCAATCAGAGCTCCCTTTTCATTTCATATAGTACTCTGACTAGTTGCTATGTGCAACAAAGAAGTCTTACACCTAGACAATTTTCATACATGTGGCCCTAATTCTATAAAATATGCTGATTATAGGCGCTATACAACATAAAGTAATAAGATTACTGAGACACACTATTTATGAGCATAAAACTCTGGTATCCATTTATTTAACCAATGTTAAAATATTTAAAATGTTGGTAAAATGAGAGAATAAAATCAAATTCTCACTCTAGGGTAGTTGTCAGCAAAGATAAAATAAAACAATCAAGTCAACAATATAAACATACTTGATTAAAAGAGGTACATAACAAATAAATTAATAAACTAGGAATTATACATTAGGGTTGTGAAACATTGTGCAATAATTGTTCAATATCAAATCAATAACAATGATGAGATATAACTGAGTTTTCTGGAAGCCCCATGTTTTTATATAGATGGATATGAAATAGGTCTAGAGAAAGTAGGGGAAAATATGTCACGTGAACCAAACTATAAGGGGAATGGAGCATCTTTGTTATGAGGAACGGTTAGTAGAATTGAACGTATTTAGTCTTGAGAAAAGATGGCTTCGGGGGGACATGATTATTTTATATAAATATATAAATGGTCCCTACAAAAAGTATGGGGGAAAATTATTTCACGTGAAGCCCCCTCAAAAGACAAGGGGACATTCCCTTCGACTATAGAAGAAAGGATTCAATCTCCAGAGGAGAAGTGCGTTCTTCACTGTAAGAACTGTGAATCTGTGGAATAGCTTGCCTGAGGAGCTGGTCACAGCAGGAACAGTAGATAGTTTCAAGAAAGGCTTATATACCTATCTGGAACTAAAGAATATTAATGCATATGTAAAATTCTGGATCCTGGCTGGTGGAGGCTCTGGGGTCAGAGATAGGGTCTCCACTGGAGCAGATTGGTTCTTGCCTTGTGGGTCTCAGGGTATTAACTAGTGGTGAGGCTAGGCTTAAAGGGGTTTTGCCAGGAGGAGCCTTATCTGCTAAGAAGCTAATGTAAACAAATCACGGAGCTAAAAGAGAGAGAGACGCACACAGCCAGAGCACAAAGCTGCATAAGGGATCCTGTGACATGTACACTGAAATAATCAAACTGCAACTTGTGGATTCTGTATACAAAAGAACAACAGTTTTTCTCCTCAGCAGCTTGAAAGCTCCTTCATGTTCTCTGTCATCAGATAAAGCAGGTATCTAATCACTCTACAACTAGTTTATTCTGTATACAAAAGAAAACATATTGCTACCCGGGGGCCTTGAAAACTTCTCAGCTCAGTCTCATCAGATAAGAAGCTCTCTCTGCGCAAGCCCGTCCAGCAGCTCTTGTCAGGCCGTATCTAATACAAACTTTGAAGTAACCAAAGGCATGTAAGGCAGCCTGTAGCTCTCTCAGACTGCAATTTTTGTAATCACATATATTTAGAAAAGTGATTAAAAATCCATTTTGGAGGATCCCACGTCAACATTACATCGTGGCAAAACCCCTTTAAAGTCCTTGTCTCTCTCCCTTCACCCACATTTTCCCCACCCTTGGTTGAACTTGATGGATAGGTGTCTTTTTTTTTAAACCATACTAACTATGTAACTATGTAAATTCTGTGTAAACACCACATTAAGCCAACTACCATGTCTTTCCAAAAATATGACAGGTCTTATATAAATTTAAGGCATATTTTTTTCCCCATTAACAACAATCACACATTTATTCTTGAACTAGAAATCAAAATGTATTCAAATATAGAAAACAAAAAAACATGTAAGTACCTTATACCAGCTACCAGGCTACTATCCCCCTCGGCTGGTCTTTCAAATTTAGGCCGAGGTTCCACCTAGAAGTAGGCTAAAAAGTTCTATCGAGTGTTGTAAAGTCCCCGAGTCAACTAATGCACTACAAATGGAACCGAGAGGACCCCAGAACCTTCCGGTAATTGTTTTGTCACAGAAGGAGACCAGGATTTGCTGCAGTACACCCAGGGCTCTCACTGGTCAGTTAGATGGGAAAAGAGCTTACCCATAGTGTCTCGAAGAACAGAAGAGCTCAGTACTTTAGGTGTAGGATGCCCAGGAGGTATCTAAGAGGAGGCAGGAGCAGCAGACCACAAGTTTGTGCTGGCTTTCGCCGTCGGTACTGAACTAGGGCTTATTTTTTGTAACTAGGGCTTATTTTTGGAGTAGGACTTATTTAAAGCCTACTCCAAAAACCTTGAAAAATCCAGCTAAGACTTATTATCAGGATAGGGCTTATTTTTGGAGAAACAGGGTAACTATGGTGGGTTGCCTTTGATACATTACACAATAAAATTGTTAATTTATTGGAAAATAAAGGTTGACTGTAGTGAGGACTGATGCACACAGCCATATTACAGTATTGTGTTTTATGAAGCCAATAGACTGGTAAAGGTCATCCTGCTCCCTAAAGGCATCGAAAAACCGTCTATAGCTCCAGGATTAATCTACACATTTTAGTGAGAATCAGGAACCCTTCATAACATGAGCTGTAAATGTCCTCCATCTGCGGTCAAGAGCTCAGTGTTTAATTTTGCTGAACATTCTGGTAAGCATTTTGGGCATTACCGCAGCAATTTCTTGTGCAATGTTCCTTTTCAATTCCTGGATAAATGTGGCTTTTTCTTGTGGGGCCTCCTGAATGGGAAAGTTCACTGGAATAAGCCACAAACTATCCAGGAATTAAAAATAAACATCACACAAAAAACTGCTGCAGTGACACTAGATATGCTTACCAGAACATTCAGCGATATGGAGGGTTGAATTCAGGCATGCTTGACTGTAAACACTGTAAACACCTCCAGAAACGTTATTAGATGTTCCTAGTTTTTATTGAGTAATACATTTTTGTTGACTACATTTCATTAAAATGTGTTCATTATTCTTGGAGTTATAATAATTTTATGGACCTTCATAAAACCTTATGGAACTTATCAGGGGCACAAAGCAATTTTAACCTATGGTTTTCTATAGAGTCCTTGAAAAAATAAAATTGTGGCATGTTTCATAACAGTACTTCTAGAGAGTAAGTAGCTCACAAAGTAAACCATATGGCAAATAGTTTCCCAAAAAAAAAAAATTCACAGTGAAGAAAAAAACCATTTAAAAAATCGCCGAAGGGGGCGATTTTCACCCTTGGGGTCAGTACTACTTTATTGGATATCTAGATTTAGAGGAACTAGCATCTCTCCCTCTCTAGGAGAACAAATTTTGGTGTTTTTGCTGTGGGTCCTCCATTTTGGAAGGGGCACTCTTTTAATGTATATCAAGTAAAAGTTATTTTTTAATTGGGTTTTTTTCTTCACTGTGAATTTTGCTACAAATTTAACCCAAATAGGTAAAATTAGATTATGTCTGTGAGTTTTTTCTGAGGAATGGCTTTCTAAGTGAACCTGATACAACAGAAAAAAGGCTAATTGAAGCTCAAAGGGTGTTTTCTGACTGTAACTTGATAATACTGAGTATATTAGTTTAAAAACACTACTTAATGATTTATTTACGGTATATCTCTATAATTATGTACTGGGTATAGCCGTATATCTATTGTTTATGACAAAGGTGATTCAACCGTACTTTCTATATCTATATAATATCCTATCTTTATAATTATGTATTGAGCATAGCCGTATATCTATTGTTTATGACAAAGGTGATTCAACCGTATTTTCTATATCTATATAATATCCTAAAAGTATGAAGGTTCACTTTGGTGATTGTGCCAGTGTTGGTTTATAGGGACAGGATTGTCCACCAACACCTCTATTTTTATCTTTGATTATCTGATAATGATCCTCAGGTGGCGATACTTCATGCTTCCCTTTTTATGGGGAGCATGGTTGCATGGCAGTATCGTCCACACTGAGGCATCAGACACATCATGAATCTGTATCTTATTGGATTATCTTGACGGCATACCACCATTAAGGACATCATTGCTAAGTATTTTTATCCATTAGTCTATGTATGCTGTGATTTTAGTCTTGTGGCTAAATGTTCTTTTGTTACCCCTTGATGAACCCTATATGATCTTTTTGGGGGAACGCGTCGGGTCTTGAACAAATCACACGGGTTTTTGAATCAATGACACAACAGAACGTTTTTTTTTTTGTTTTTTTTTTTTTTTGTGCTTTTGACTAAAAGAATGATTTTATGTGGATAGAATTGTCTCTCCTAGAGTGTCTATAGCACATATGGGAGTTTTGCTGATATCCATTTAGGAATTGCTTCAATGGGGGTGTCTGACCTAGGGGTGCGCTCTCAATAGGTGGGGCCGCTCCTGTTGGGGCGACTACTCCGCCGAAGGGGGCGATTTTCACCCTTGGGGTCAGTACTACTTTATGGGATATCTAGATTTAGAGGAACTAGCATCTCTCCCTCTCTAGGAGAACAAATTTTGGTGTTTTTGCTGTGGGTCCTCCATTTTGGAAGGGCACTCTTTTAATGTATATCAAGTAAAAGTTATTTTTTGATTGGGTTTTTTTCTTCACTGTGAATTTTTCTACAAATTTAACCCAAATAGGTAAAATTAGATACATGTCTGTGAGTTTTTTCCCAAAAAAAACAAAAAAAAACCCAGACCTCTTTCCCCCGATGAAGCCAGTTAGCTGGTGAAACATGTTGGGGAGGTCAGGCATGACATTTTAATTTGTGATTTCCTACCTCTTTCTACTGTCTTACCCGCTGCAGAGGGTCTCACAAGGAAACCTTATATGTTTGATGAACATTAGATTAGGGATGACTGCCCAAGTAAGATGTTTTGGATTCCTTTTTGGAGTTAGTAAATCACTGTATATATAGGGTTTCCCTGCTAATAGGTGGTGTTCCACCAGACTTGATAATAGAAAAAGAGTTATTCCTTCACAATTAGAAAGGGACAAACTGAGAGGTTAGAAATCAGGTTTTTAAATAGTGTGTATCAAGGTTGTGTTATACATAATAAAAGTTAAGTGTTAGTGCTGTATAGATTGAGAACTGATAGAGTTTAAGTTTGCCTATGGCAAAATAGTAAATATAGTAAACCATATGGCAGCACAAAGGGTGACTGGGTAATATGGAACCAAAAAGACTCCTTGTGCTGCTGTACAGGGTCTTTGTGCACAGCTTTGTCTGTTACAAAGGCCCTTCACTATCCACCAATTTATATTATTAGGGAATTGCTTTAGTAGGGAATGTCATCAGTAATATTGCATTTAAAAGCACTAGAAAATATGTATCTTCCCCCACATTTGTTGGCCTCTGTAAGTGGTATTTTCTGACAAAGTTGGAGGGTATTGGTAGGGCATTGAAATAGTTCTATATGCTGATCATGAGATTACTCCTGTGACACAACTAAAAGTGGACCTTATGCAGTCAAATCCCAGTGTATGTTCATTGTTCTTGACACACAGAATTAAAATACTGACATCATATGAAGGTAGCACAAACTATTGACGACATCATGCTAACTGCTTAGCAACGTAATCACAACCAATACATCATATATTGCTAACAGTGCACTACGACACAATTTAAAGTGAGAACTGATTCCGTACTGCAAACACTATAGCGGAGCCAGCTGGCCTGCTGAATCTCGCGCATGCTATCCTCACTGAATGAAACATGGCACTATACAGAATAGTGCGATGTTTCATTAGGAAAGGGCTGGAGGCGGCCATAATATAGCAGCAACAGCTTCTTGACAAGCACGCATGTACGCTACTCAGCGGCCCAGTCGACTCTGCTTTAGTATATGCAGTAAGGCATGAAGTTCTGAACAAAACCTTGTCACTTACTGCCATACACATACACCTAGCCAGCCAGTAAGTTCTACCCTGAACTGATGAGGGGCAACATCGCGAAACAGCTGTCTGCAGATGAACTAATCTGGCAATGGCTTGAATCTTTGTTACTTTCCAAGACTCAGTGAGTTAAATGTGACTTAAGGATTGTTACAACCAATAGAGGATGCTGGAGAGTTCAGTTTGCTTCCCATAAGCCTTTGTTATTTGCAAAATACCCAGTATGAGGAAGAAAAGGTGAATATGTCCTCACACAACGACATGGTGCTCATTCTCCACAATGAGATAAATTACCCCGTGTATACCATACACATAGTAATAACAATCAAAGTATAAAACACATAAACACTAAACACATTACATCAATAAAGTTTAAATATACACTGTAGAACGTAGTAAGCCTAGTTAACCCCTTATCGACCCTGGACGTATGAGTACGTCCTAGGTATGCTAAGGGGCTTTGTAGTTCGATCGCGGTGCTAATTGCAGCTAATAACTGGCGGTTTCAGCGCGGGATGAAGACACCAACATGGCCGCAACGTCTAAATGAATGAGAAACAGTGCTGCACAGCGTTTCTCACTCCAATCGGAGCCCCCATAGCGAAATTGTGGGGTTCCGATCGGTGAACATGGCAGCTTAAAGCCTTGTGAAGGCTTCCATCGCTGCCATGTTTTTGGTTTCACTACTTCCTGGCCCAGGCAGGAAGTGGGGAGACCTCCATATTGGTACACCCTAATGCATTGTCAATAGAATGCATTAGGTTGTAGAAAATATCACACCTCCTGGTGGTGAAGCACCCCCCTGGTGGTCCCCCCTAGGGGGACTCAAAGTCACAGTAAAAAAAAAAAAGTTTTATTGTGTAAAAAAATTTGTAAAAAATAAAAGTTCAAATCACCCCCTTTTTACCACATAATTGGTATTGCCGCATCCAAAAAAGTCAGATCTATTAAAATCTAACATAATTTATCCTGTACGCTGAAGACCGTAGAAGAAAAAAATTCCAAACACCAAAATTGAGTTTTTTTTTTATCATTTTATGTCCTCTAAGGATTGAAATAAAATTGATCAAAAAAGTTGCATGTATTCCAAACTGGTAGCAATAAAAAGTACACTTCAGCCCACAAAAAATTCCCCCACCCTCAAGTCCATAGGTGTTAGTACAAAAAAGTTATTGGTCGCAGAAAATGGCGCCGCTCCACAAATTTCAGAAATAGAAAATGTTTGGAATGTTTTTACAGTACCAAAACATAACGAAAACCGCAAATGTTTGATATTGCTGGAATCGTATCAACGTGTAGAATACAGATAACACATCATTTATACCAGAGAGTGAACACCCTAAAAAAAAAGGCCTGCAAACATCGCGAAAGTACGTTTTTTTTCACATTTTGTCCCACTTGGAATTTTATTTGCAGTTCCCCAGTATATTCTATGGTACGGTGAATGACACCTTTAGAAAGGACATCTTGTCCCGCAAAATAAAGACCCTCATATGTCTATGTAGGTGGAAAAATAAAAAAGTTATGGCTCTTGAAAGGCAAGAAGGAAAAAATGAACGTGTCAACAAAAAAAACAGGTCCTTAAGTTGTTAATACGAAAAAAGAAGTGGACAACCCCTTTAACAATTAAAGTTGCATTTATTCTATGTAAATGTACAGCTGAGGAAATATCTCTTTAAGATAATATAATAGTCTGAGCAATTAAAACCACACATGATCTTAAATAAGATGTGTTTACTGACAGTGAGAAGGAAGCCTGCACTAATCCCTGGTGGTACAGGTTGGGAATGTTATCATCTTAGAAGATGTGTTTGAATACATAATTCTATTAGGAGACGATGAAATGGCGAAAAAAAAAAAACCTGAGTTAGCAATATTCAATATGCCTGATAAATGTCAAATCTCCGTCTAGAATTTTTAATGCTTTTTCTTTTTCAATCAGTCTGTAGGAAAAATCTTAAAGTGTCCAAGCACATAAAACATGTATCTGTTTTTATCATCAGCTCCGTATTCGGCAAGAGATTGAATTTTCCTTATCCAATAAATTATTCACAGGACTGATTTAACGTTATAAACATCTTAATAGACTTCCCCTTAAAGCAATTTTTCAGTTACTAAACAACAGCTATAACTTCATCAATTCAAAGCTCCTCAATCTAGACTTAGTCAAAACATGAAACATTGCAATGATTAATAGTATTGTTGCCCTTGTATGTGCATAAAATGTATATGATGTAAACCCGAATTTGTCTATATAAACGCAGCTACCTGTTCCGGTAATATTAATATACGTACTTCTTATACTATAGGCAGTATTTCAGTGTAATATTTGCATGGTCATTCTAGGTGAACATTTTTCATATAATGCAGTGAAGCAATTGTATAATTTGCTTTTCATCCAGCTGGAAAGTGCTACTGGCATTCAGCTAACCTCTGACCATATGTTTTATTTTTAATAATAGATTTATTTAAATCTTTGATCTGTATGGTTCAAAGTGAACTATCTTTTAATACTTGCAGCCATTTGTACAATGGGTTTTTTATACCATTGTACTAGATTTTGGTATGATCCATGCCTCTTGTAAATAAACACTACTAATTGCAGTAAATATACCTCTGGTGTGCAGTGGATTTATACTTACATTATAGTCTGGCAGATTTACCTTCTCCACTTTTAGCACCCACTCTAATTCCCCCCCTCTCTACTGGCGTGCGTGACCATTTTTCTTCTACACTACCTGGTTAGGCTGTGGGTAGTTCTACAGCAGTGACTGGCATATCAGCTCTTCTAATGCTAGATGAGCTTGTCACAGTGACATGTGTGCAGGAGGTTTGAAAACTGTAGTAAACAAGGCTACAGAACTCTAAAGGATTAAAGTGTTTCAGTAACATAGATAACAGATAGTAACAAGATCCTAATAAGGAGTGATATCACCTTGGTTGGACAGGGCTGCTGGAGCAATAAGAGCAGAGCGAGATGGCCGGTAACCTAGGGAAGCTTTTGTACACAATCAAGAGATAAAATCTCTTCTATCTTCTAAACAAAGCAATGTATTTGGTAGTTGTCTGCATTTAAATCCCCTACATGTTTAAAGCTAATCATTTTAGTAAAAAAAAACAAAAAAAACTTTTAAGGCTTTTTATTTGATTAACAGGTGTTGTGCTCTATACCCCTGAACTACTGTATATTTGCCTTGGCTAATCTCCATCAGACAGGAGAATCACAACACTTCAAATATATATAGATAATTTAAATCAGTAAATGTTCTTTGGCAAGAAAAAAATAAGTGGGATCTTTTGAATTTCTAAACTAATCAAATATGGTCTAAATCACAATTATGGAAAAACAATGTAATTAAATTAATAATGCACAAATTGTTTTACTGTTCATGTAGTTTATTGAACATATTGAGTAAACATTCACAATGCAGGAGAAAAAGGAAATAATTTCATCAATAGCTGCTTGGCAAAAGGTGTTTCACTTAAGTAAATGTGATTAAAAGTAAGGGTGTTACTGGTACCTTGTCCATTAAGTAAATGCACACAAAGCCTGGTTACTGACAAATCTGTTCTTCTCAAGAAAGATGAATTGGTGTGAACATGCCTTGATACAAATTTCAGAAGAAATGTTAAAGATGTGTTTAAAGGATACAGAAGTAGTGCAAAAGACCTGGATGTACTCAGTCCATGAGTTAGACAAATAGTCTACACAGAGAGAAATTTAAAGGGGTTGTCTCACTACAAGGATTGCTTTTTATGTTAAAGATCTTGCAAAAACAAGTCACTTTCAATATATGTCTTAACAGAGTCCTACCGATTCTGAGATACCCCCCCTTTCTTGTATGGGCTGCATCAGCTCCTCAGGTCGCTATAGCTACAGCCCTGTTCAATCTCTCATGATAGGCTGCCAGCACTGGTTGCCTTAGCTACAGACCTGGCTTTTACTGCAGCCTAGTAGAAGCCAGTAAACACGCCCCTGGATTCAAAATGAAACTGAGAAAACAAGACTCAGATAAGATGAATCAATATAGTGAGACAACCTCTTTAAGGACTGTTAGTATACTCCCTAGGAATGGGGGATCGTGTAAGCTACCTTCAAAAGCACGGTGAGTGATCCTGATAGAGGTAAGAAAACAGGTAAAAGCAATAGAACAACAGAAGAGTCTACAAACAGCAAAACCTCTTTTTATGTGTCCACAACTAGAAAAACCATGAACAGGAATAATGTTCACGGAAGGACACCAAGAAGGAAGCCATTGCTGTCCAGAAAAAACATTGCTATATGACTTGAGTTTGCCACAGACCACCTGGATGTTCCACAGTGTTCTGGAAAAATGTTCTATTGACAGATGAGACTAAACTTGAACCTTTTAACACAAATGCACAACGCTAGGTTTGGAAGGAAGAGAATGCTGCACAGCAAAACCAAAATGTCATCAAACTATGAAGCCAGGACACCTTCCAGAAAAACAGTGAACCCAAAGGTGTATGAGAAGGGAATATAGGGCAGCTGTCCATGACCTCAAAATGAAGAGACGATGAGTGATGCAACAAAATTAAATCAAGTAAAGGATAGTTGAAAAAAAAAAGATGTAACATTAGCCCTATCAAGACGCTGTGGCATGTCATGAGGAGGGCTTCCCTTTTTTGCAGCTACAAGAAACATTTGGTGAAGGATAATTGCTGCTAAAAATAGATTTGTATCTGATTGAATCCATTTGTTAGGCACTGGTTAGCGGCCAGATTTTTAAGTGGATTCAGTATTTAGAATGCACAAAACTCCAACTGTAAATCATCCGCGTAGACCTCAATAGAAAATCCAAGCTGTAGTCTTCACAGCCTGGATTTTCTGAGGTAGGATTTCAAATGTGAAATCCGATCAAAAAACTTAGATCATGTTCTATAATCCGGCGGAAAACAGTGGATCGAAGTACTGTTCAATGCAATGGCCGGCCGAAAATCTGCACAAAAAACGCGGTAAAAAGCAAAAACCAATTTTAAAATACTTTTACTTACCACTTAATATTTTACAATTGCCATGTGGTTTGTCTACATACTTTTTCTCCCTTCATTGTGGATGTTTACTCAAAGTGAAGTGCTCAACAGAAGACATGAACAGTACAACTGTTTGTTATTGGTTTAGTTTGATTGTGTTTCTGTCCGATTGATTGTATTAGTAATGAATGGAGAAATCCAGGTAATTACAAAGGTTTCACTTATTTCTTCTTGCAACTGTATCTAATGTTGAGTCACTTTGTAAATACTTTGTGTTAGTTATCTTGTGCTAATCCTAAATTACAGCCTTTATTATAGTACAAAGCTGCATTCACAATTCTGCTGGTTGCTATGAGACATTGAGAAAAATCCCCCAACCTTGGATACTTTGTTTCTCTTAACAGATTTCAGCACAGTCCCCTGGTTAAATAAAAATTTTTTAACAGAATGTGAATCACGTTATTTGTAGACATTGAGTCAGCGAGTAATGCTGGAATATTTCAGTTTTGAAAGCTATAGAACTGTGAATGCAGCTCTGGATTATAAATACATGCTGAAACTTAAAAACACTTCAGGATAAATAATGTTATGTATTTCCAATGGTACTTATTTTTTAATATAGATTTATTCTATATGCAAAAATGTTCAAAGATTTAGGTTGGGTTCACACTTTGCGGTCATATTGTATTGTTTGCCGAAATCAAAGCAAAAAAGTTGCAATTTTGCTTCCAGTGTGTAAATCTATGGAAAAAAAACATAACCTGACTACCATGTGTGAACCCAGCCTTAAAGTGACTATGAAGTGGTAGTCCACTCCACCTTGAACAAAAGTCTGACAAATATAGTACCCTTATAAAGGTAATCCAGACAGGCTGGGGTAAAAAAGATTTAAAAATTGTTGTAATCACCTCTTGGGTACCCTGCTACTGCCACTCCAATGGGCCCCAGAACTTGCTCGTCTGCACTAGCGGTGTTTTGTGCCAACACGTAGGAGATGTACGCATTTCATTCACTGTATACAGTAGAGAGCGGGGAGAGGGCATTCTCTGTTTTTCAGGGTGAGACACCGAAAGTGCAGAGAACTAGGTTCCCGGCTGCTTTGAAGTGGTAGTGGCTGGAACAACCCTTAAATGCACAGCTAATGAAGGAGTACTCCCAACCTGCAGCTGCTCATATATTCAGGGCCTCTATGTTGAGCCTGTGTTTTGTGGTTCTATATGATTTAGTCATTTCCTTATCTTTACTGATTTAAATACTGTAGGCTATACTGTAGAGCAAGTGGAACAAAAGCGCACTCCTGAGTAGCAGAGCAGGTGTATTAAGACAGAATTGTAAAATACTAAAACTGCTCACCTGTATAAGTTGTACATAAATGGTACAACACACGTAAAAGCTTAGGTTCCAATACGCAAGCACCAGCAGCCGATCCAATTTAAAACCACGAGGAGATTCCAAAGCCCGAACTCCATGGTAAAAAACATATCCAGCAATCCAAGACAACAGGATTAGCGTTAGTGGACTGTATTAAATGACACTGGGCAACATTACCTCTATAAATGTGTCATTTTATTGTAAAAAACTAAAACATAGACAGCGAGTTTCACGACCTGATGAAGCAAAATTGGCATTTGCGAAACGCGTTGTCTATGTTTTAGTTTTTTACAATAAAATTACAAATTTATAGAGGTAATGTTGCCCAGTGTCATTTAATACAGTCCACTAACGCTAATCCTGTTGTCTTGGATTGCTGGATATATACTGTAGGCCAGACACTGTACAAGCAATGAAACCTGTTTTCAGCTAATACATGAGCGACCGAATCTGCCAAAGCACTTTCTACACAGTTCTATACACAACTCCATATACTTAAGGTATCATAAGACTATGTGTAGCCCAAAACCAAGAGGATGATAAGGAGTGATTAAATGCAAATTAAAGTGAAGGTGCACATTTGCATTTATATGAAATAATTCTCTGGTATACTCTTGTTATTGAAATGTTCACTTTATAAATAGAAGTTATACATATCATAGGGGAGAAAATCCAAGAGGAAATTAATCTCCCTGTGGGGACTCTGTCCTCTTCTCCATAAGTAGAATGTAGATATATATATTAACACATAATGGCTCTAGACATTGCCTTTCGAGTGTTAGGGCTTTATTGTAGGCTATTCAATTAATCACTGCATTTATTAGAATTATGAGGGCATGTACAGCTTAGTATAAGAGATTCAGGGAATCTCCAATTTAGATTGTTGGCGAATTACCTAAAGCCTATACCATATGTGCGACATGTATATAGACATCACTCGTTATGGAAGCCGCTACACTGGGCAGATGTTTACAGCTATTCTAATCTTAAAATTACATCTGACATAAGCAGGAACGAGTCAGCTGTGAGGCAAGATAACACATTTTATACTTAATGTCCCCCTGCACTTTCATTGCGCTTTATTTTAGTAACTTTATACTGGTTGTTTTAAACTTCCCAATGCAGAGACAAAGTCGCATGAAGGTTATATGGATGAATGCTTTCATGTCTTCGTCTCTTATACCATACTTCATCATTAAGACAGGTTGAGAACATCCCATCTCTCCTGTCATTCTGTCCTCTTGTCTCACACTCACGTTTCTCAGGAGTGGTAGCTTTATTCTTTTTCCTCATTATATTGCCTTTCAGGGCTAAGGTCTTATAATTTAGGATAAGCATTACTTTTTATATGCAAGATTAGGCTGGCTTGCCAATGCCTTATGTAAATTGCTTTATTCTTGTATTGCAAGTATATTCTTCTTAGGTGGAAGCTAGAAACAGTGACATTGTTGAGACAGTTTTGCTTTTTGATAACTTACATTCTGCTTTTATTGGCTCACTGGGCTTGGAGTCATCTACATGCAAATAAGGAAGGTGATCATCACGACATGACTGGACCCAAGAGAATTCTCCTTTGATATTATTTGTCTTCTAAAACAAAATCACAGTCATCTTCTCTATCTCCAAATAATATTAGCATGTCAATTTATTTGTGCCGTTATGGAAAATGTCTTAAAACATGTGCCCTAATTTTACAGTAGAAGCTTAGTCTACTTGTCAGCCCACCCTCCACCCCCTTCAGTGACCACCACTTCATGTACGTGAATAATTATAAGGGCTGTAGAGGGTGCCCTGATACCTGAGAGTCTAAAGGCTTTTGTACTAAAAAAGTAAGCAGCAGAATTACAGGGGTATTCCAATCTCCAACATTTATGATACATGGGTCACTTTAGCAACACTTTAGCAAAAAGGCTGAACTGGATAGACGTGCTTTTTTGGCCTTACAAATTATGTAACTATTGACCTACTGCTATGAGGGTCCCTATACGCCACTGTAATTGTTGTTGTCGAGGTCACAAAAAGCAGACAGATTTATTTCAGAGCAAGGTCCAAGTACAACCAAGCGGAAATAAGGAACTCCCGTACCCAAGATAGCTTGGGGTCCCATTTATGGCTTATTCAGTCAATATGCCATAACCATCTGTGATGGGAATTACCCTGTAAAGGTGCAATACACTGGTATAGTGTTGTTTCATAACTGATGCACAATATTACAGCATATTACCTGCAGTATTTCTTAAAAAGAAAAAAAATATTAAAGCTTCAATTGGAATGTGATGATTAGGGTGGGGGTCCAGTACCTAAAATGCACTTGAGCCTAAGAGTCTCAACTTATGTCTGCAGTTACTGACGTGTTCACATAAAGTTTTTGCTGTACAAAAGACTTTAACTTGTTAAATTTGTTTTAAGTCCTTTTGCAATATATCAGAAATAAAAACACACAAGATATTATATTATATAGCTGTAGGATATACGGAAATACATACAAACAAGGCAAACTACATAGAAGAAAAAGTATTGGAAACTATTTTATCAGGCTGGTGGTATTCAGCAACAAACAGACAGCTTTAGAAAACTTGATGGAGTCCATCTGTTTGGATTTGCTGTGTTATTGTCTACTTTTCCTTGTAGCGCCTCTGTAGGGAACATGAAGTATTACATGCCAAATATTAAAGTTAATGGGCCACCAATGGATCTGCACAGCCAAGAGCAGCTCCTAACCATAGTCACTATAAACTGACATATGAAAAAGTTGAGTGATTTAAATCTATTACTGTAACTTTCTGGCATCCTGCTGAGTTTTTTTTATTGTTTGGCGCCAAGTTTATAACTCTTCTAGATCATACCTAATCTATATCACTGCAAAAGAACCTATGCAGACCAAACTATTTGGAGATATAGAATTGAAAGTAAGGTAGACTTTAGCAACATGAGCGAATTATATAAAAAATACCATTTTCTCTCGCTAATAAACAATTATCCCTCCAGCACAATAAAATAACCAAGACTTAGACATTTTCAGCTGTTCATTGGCTCCATCAAACCCCCAAACGAAAGGTTTGAAAAGCCATTTTCCACAGATTATAACTCATTTCATATAACAGTAAAAAATTTTACTGGAACTAACAAATTGGGTGGTTTGTATCCAAACGTGGCAGCCGCCAGTGTGACTTAATAAGTTGGCAGTTCAACTTTGAAGCAGCCAGGAAATACCAATATCTGAGACATCTTTATATTGTATGCTTCAAGCTCAAAAGTCTGTTAAGGAGTAGCAATCCATGAGAAACACTGTAATGACATTTTAAAGCCAAAACACAAGAGTCTGTTAGCATTTAAGCCAGCTGGATCTCCAAAGAGTTAATTATCTATGAGAGATAGTATATAATACTGCATATCAGCAACCACCATAGGCATAGGAATTTGAGTCAACATAGTCATATAGCTTTATAAAAAGATCATATATATTTTTAGCATGTAAAGAGTCTGCTGTCTGTAAGTTTCTGCAGAGGTATTTGTCTCGCCAGTTAAGGCTTGGGATTAGTATGTAAAAAGTAATGCTTAGTCAACCCACTAAGTATGTGAAAATCCATTACATATTTTGTAAGATTCTGGCTATCTAGTGTGCATCGCCAGTTAAAACTTTAAAGCTTAATTATATGGGTAAAAAGGAAATCAATGATCTCAAATAGCATATTATAAAATCTGATACAAGACATCAATACACATACCTCTAATGTTGTATATTTATTAATAACTAGTAGATAAACCATCCCAGGATAGTGAGTATAATAGAAAATACATCCATTTAATGGCAAAGTTACTGTCCCAGGACAACAACTACCTTCTCTCTGTGTGTATATATATATATATATATATATATATATATATATTTCCATCTGCTACACTGCTGAGTACAGGGCACAGTGGAGTGAGTTTGGATGAGACCGCTTCCTTCTTGGTATTTCCCAATTCATGCTGTACTGTCTTTAACAACACTTCAATGTGGCCACTGACTGTTAGGCTATGTTCACACGGCTCATTTTGGTGTGCATTTCACTGCGTATTTTGCCACGTATTGACGCAATTACGGTAATCAATAGCTCTCATAGAGAGCTATGGATTATGCGTTGTCCCCGATCGTATTGTTACATGCGGGGAGATAAGTGACATGTCAATTCACCATCTACAGCAGGTGTCGCCTGTATGTAACAGAAGCATATTATATGAATGATCAGAGAATTGCCAGTTCAAGTCAACAACTGGAACTTAAAAAAAGTTCATAAAAGTTTTAAAAGGTTTTAGGGAAAATAAATAAACCCAAAATCAGTTGGTTTTTTTTGGTATTGGTATGGATGCATCTAGAAATAGCGACCGGAGAACCAACCAGAAAAGCCAGCAGAGATGCGATGGGGGAGAATAAAATTTCTTCTTTATTTCGAGCGTTGCATAAAATAGTACACCATGGCAGACATTGTAAGAATAAATCTAAAAATGTGTCAAAAAACAAGGGGCAACATGTATGAACGGGGCTGCGCCAGTTTTCTGATGTACTTTGAGCCAAAAAGAATGTATGGAGAGGCGCACATTAAACTTTGGCACAATAAGTCCCATTGTAATGCGCCAAAGACAATTCTTAATACGCCAAAGATTTGCATCACATTTGTAGCATTAGACACATTTATGATTCTTTGATGCCAAATCTAGGCACAGAACAGTTAGACCAGGTCTGAACCAGACTTTCATTTTGGCACTACAATGCGTCTGTATGTATGACCTACAGAATTACAGGTTCATAGATTCTGGCGCATCATATACTACCTTAAAGCTATTTAGTCAGTGCCAACGTTCATACATGTCACCCAAGATGTTGTATAGCTCCGGCAATAAAATAAGAGGAAAGGTGTAAGGATATGGCAACAGAAAAGCCAAATTTGTAAAACGCAAAAAAACTATATTATTTGATATTGCTGTAAGCATACTGACCTGTGGAATAAAGTTAATTTGTCATATTTAATGCAGTTAACAAATAAAAACAAAAGTAAAACTCCAATATTCTTTTTTTTATATATATAAATCCCCTACAAGAGAGAATTTTTCAGTACATCATACGTTCCCTGAAATGGTACCATTAAAAAATATAACTCATTCCCCCCCCCTTTTTTTCTCTCTCTCCATTCTTCCCCCCCTCCTCGCCTCTTACCATATATATATTAGTTTTGACTTAAAAGAATATTGTCAAAAGGAAAAAAGAAGAAAGTTTTATTCTTTCGCAATATGTACAACTCTTGATTCCAACAGCATATGTTGCATTTGACTTTGTACTTTATTTCTTGAATAAAAGCTTTTGAATATGAATAAAAATACAACTCATTCCAATAAAATGAGGCCCTCATGTAAGCTGCATCAACTGAAAAATTAAAATGCTATGGCTCTTGAAACACACTGTGCAAATATAAAAAAAAAAAAACACGCTTACGTTAGGTTCCAAAATAACTGTTATTTCAAGGGCTAAATATCACAATTGTCCCTTGTCTTACAATTTAATGCTTTTTTCTTACTTTAAATAGCTAATTTGACACATTAGGGAGTTGGAACAAAGTGTAAGGTTGGGTACATTTTCTTTTTTTTTATTTCATCACAGAACTTCAGAAGTGTGTGCCAATGCCTTTCAGCTCCTTGCTATGATCAGGCTTTGTCATGAAATGCTAGACTTAGTGCTGCCCAGTATCTGCCATCAGGTTTTGACTCGCATATTGGAAATGAAAGGTTTTAGCAGTTTACTTGGTGTCCTAATCTACATTACTAGCGGATATCATAATTTATTATTGTGCCTGTGCTATAAAGGGGGATGCCAGGCAGCAAATTGTGCCATACAATGATGAACTGCATAGAAATGATGACCAAGAATGATATTTGCTTTCTCTTCCCTGAGTATTCAAAAGGAATTTTGCACCATCCTCACAGGACTAAGAAAATTGCCAGGAAATTTAATTGGGGTGCAGATGAATGATGCACCTTATATTGCACGCTGAGCTGAATGTTGCTTCATGTAGAATATCAATGCACATTATATTTACCCTCTAAAGTTCTTGTTTCTAATTCTCCTGCATTAGTAATCCAAATCTTGTTAGATTAAACTGTACTTCAACTGATTTCCCAAAAAATTAGGGTATGTGTTACGAGGCACAATACAGTTACCAGAATTGCTTCATAAAGATTCCATATCTTACTGTTATGTTTTGGGCACCAAGCTTCAGTAAGATGAGAAGTTAGCTACTTCCTTACTCCGTGGTATCAGTGTTAGACTACCTTTCCCAAATATTCCTCATAGACTATAAATTTAGGTGAAGTTGCTAGTCTTGATCTGGGGCAGGATATCCCCCATTATTATTTCCCCATTGATATCAAATTGTGTGTCAAAACTGTGCAGGAATTCAATCAAAGATGTCTCTTTATAGTAATAGGTTTTAGGAATGGTTCTCTCACTGTGTCTGATTATATGGAGAAAATGAAGAGGTCCAACTGGTTTTCAGAGAAAGACGTCAATAAGAGATAATATGATTATATTATGGCTCTATATACAGTCATATGAAAAAGTTTGGGCACCCCCTATTAATCTTAATCATTTTTAGTTCTAAATATTTGGGTGTTTGCAACAGCCATTTCAATTTGCTATATCTAATAACTGATGGACACAGTAATATTTCCGGATTGAAATGAGGTTTATTGTACTAACACAAAATGTGCAATATTAGTTATTAGATATATCAAATTGAAATGGCTGTTGCAAACACCCAAATATTTAGAACTAAAAATGATTTAGATTAATAGGGGTGTCCAAACTTTTTCATATGACTGTACATATTTGAATATATACTTTAAAAATGTTTTGTATTACAAAATTCACTGACAGATTTGTTAAACTGATTAGAATGAGTTCTTTCACAAGTCCTGTGGGTCACAAGGAGAAATATTAATTGTATCTGACGGATTACATAATAATCTGTGGTAGCCAAATGTTAAACAGGTTGTCAATTATCAAAAAACAGGACTGCTTTCTTTTAAAAGCAGTACATCCTCAGTGTCTGGTATTGCAGCTTAGCTCTATTGAAGTGAATAGGGTGAAAATGCACTGCCAAAAACATGTGACGAAGTTGGTGCTGTTTTTAAAAAAAGGTAGCCATGTTTTTCTATTCCTGGACAACCCGTTTAAGAGATGTCAGGATGCAAATGAATAGAGATAGTCTGATTGGTTAAAGCAGATGTCTAGATGAAGAGATGCTAAACCTGGGCAACAGAGTGATTGAAGATGTTCTTAAAAGCATGGGCAGATATATTAGGACTCGCAGCCTTTAATAACTATACTGTAGATCCGTGAGATCATCCTCTCTTCTTCTTGGTTTCTACACCAGTAGCTCAGACAAAATGGCTGCTACAGTTGTGTAGGAAATAGAATAATGATGTGGGGCCTGGTTGGTAAAAGTTTCCTCTACTATAGGGGAAAACTTACACTTATCAATAGTTTGAATCCTACACAAAATTGAAGATTGGACTCATTTGAGGATTCACCTGAAGTTTTTTCAACAAGATAATTAGAAATACATTTCTTTGTTTCAGTACATATTTTTAATTCATTAAGGAATGAGGCCTAATTTACACATGTGATGTCACTTCCATCTTTATGTTCCATCATAGGAACAGAAAACCGAAAATAACTTTAGTGCAAAAATAACATTAGATCCCCTACATGGTAGACACCAATAACGACCATTGACTACAATGGGGTCCTTTGGGTTTCCATCATGTTGTCATTCATTTTAATATGAAAAATTGTGCTTTTAGCTGTTATGGAGGCTGTTAACCTCTGATACAGAAGTCAATTTAGCCTAAGGTGATACAATCCTTTTAGTTACTTGAGGACTACAGAAGAACCAAATATATCTGGTTAGTCCATATATGATTTCACAGGAACATTTCTGAATATTCTTGCAGGGTCTACAGCTACGCAGAAATCATGGATCTGCAGCATAGGAGAGAGGGCTGTCGTAGAGAAAATTGGTGTATTACCGTCCCTGTCTTCCCATTGTATGTCAGTGTGCACCACATATAGTACATCTAGATGTACTATTCACTGCTTCGTTTCTAACAATTATATGATCTTTGCAAATTTAGATTAGCTTTGCATTGAGTGTAAGGGAGCTGTAATATGTTAGCCACGTTGAGGCGTCAGGGGCTCAGTTTGGAGCCTCCATCACAGATTCCATCAAAATAACGGACAAAAATGGTGCAGCATGCAAACAAGACACACAATGTGATGGATGGCATTGTAGTGGATTACCTCCATTGGACACCATTGTGTCTATCATGTACAGAATCCGGCACCATCTCTGCAACAGAGTCTCCGAACAGAACCTCCAAAGCATATGTACTCCTAGCCTTACATTGTGAAACCATCAATTCAAAAATATTGTAATGTTAACATGTCTCCTCTTTTAGAACCTTATTGGGGGCACAATGTGTAAAATAAATAAAAATAACCCAACAATGTTAAAAAAAATAAGTAAAAGCAAAATCACAAATAGCCAAAACCGCAACACCTTATGTGTTCCGTGCATAAGTAACAAAATTAAGAGAATGTTGGTGGCTTTTTGTGCTATAAAAAATGTATTTCTTTTTATAGTTTCTTAATATCATAAAAAATACTAGTGTAACCATTAGTGCATAACCGAGCAAGAAAAAAACTTTATAGCTTTCCAAACTGTCCTAAAAAAAACAATGTTTCTGGTCATGGACAGGAAAATTGGCCCAGTCTTGAACTGGTTAAAATGCTGCAATAAACTGGACAGATTGTTACATGTTAAAAATTAGTAATAGATAATTCAGTGATGACAAATAAAAAAAGCCTACATGTACATTGCATATAATAAAAAAAATGACAAAAGGAATTGATGAGTCAAGGGAAAGTCAGAAAGAACATAAAAGATTCATTTTCGCTTAGCTTGGATGGGCAACAAAAGAGCAAAATTTGTAAAATGGCGGTTTTTATCATAGGCATTTATTCTACATTGGATGCAATTTAGAGCAAGTAACTGGAAAATGCAGTGGCCGGCAAGTGGATTAAATGAGACGAAACAGCAGATGAGCCCATTCTAAAGAAAATACAAATATCAGTCTAGTTATGCCCTGGAAAGCAGCGTTATGTCCATGAAGTAAACATCACAAATTATACAGTTTCCTCTTCAGATAGCACAAGATGAACCTGTAGGGAAGTCTATTATATTAGGTCAAGAGCAACATATAAACTCATATTTTTTACATTTTTACTGAATACATTGCGGGGAATAATGCACCGTATTTGGCATAATCTACATTAGAATGTTTATGTGCTTAAAATATTTACTAGTTTGTGAATATTGATAGATTTAGTGCATTGATTTTATAATGTTGTAGTACTATGTAATAGTCAATTGGATATTCATCAAGTTCATTTGAAAAATTGAAACCGTGTAAAAAAATGTGAGTGCTTTACCAGTAAATTACAGAACCAAAATAAAAATCACTAATTAATCATATATTGCAATAGAGGGTGTCTAGCTGAGAATGCTCATTTTCATGTACTCTATTAGGGAACTTGGGTTAATAGAGGAAGCGCCTCTATTTAAGATACTGATGTTTTAGCTAGTGTTGAGAACGGTTATGTAGAGCATTTTTAGCTTTGGAGGACCTGTCTTCTGCATTAAATGGACAACCCATTGATTTGAAGGGTCATTTTGTAATGCTTAATTTCTCCTGTGGTGGCGCTGAAGGGAAACTGAACTCCGCCAAGTTTTCCCACAGATAAAAGATGGTCGCTGGAGATCCTAGCAGAGGACATCTTGTGATCAGCTTATTGTCAAGGGACCCTTCTAACTAGTAAAGATTTTTGAAAGTGAACATCTGCTTGAACTTTTTTTTTCACGGTAGAGGAGAAATTAAATGACCCATGTGATGTCAATTATGTTCAGTTAAGTCTCCGAAGATCAAGGATTTGTGGTCATAACGTGGACTGTAAAATTCACCTTTGCGACCACCATGTGAAAGTGGCATGAGTAGAGTTTCAGGGACAGACACTGCGATACCAAGTAATTAATACTAGACACCAAAAAACTAGCTATAAATGGTAAAAAATATACAAATTTTATTGAAAAAACGCCATCAAAATTACACAAAAATAAAAATGATACAAATACACACCCAACAGAAAAATGCTACAACCATCTAAAAACAACCGATTTTCAATAAAATTTGTATATTTTTTACCATTTATGGCTAGTTTTTTGGTGTTTTGTATTTTGTTTGCCTTATGGTGCTTTATTGTTTAGAGTGGTAGCCCTTATATTTTTGTAGGTTATTCAAGTAATTAATACTGTAGATTGTTTATGTTATGTTGGTTAAAACATTTTTTTCCATTTGTCTCCACAGATACATTTGCAAGCAAAGTGGCAGCTATTCAGGATCAATATGCTGATGCCTCTATAGGTAATGTCACCGGTAGCAACGCTGTGAATGTTTTCCTGGGAATTGGCGTAGCATGGTCCATTGCTGCCATTTACCATACAGCTCGCGGAGAAGTGTTTAGAGTCCAACCTGGCACACTAGCTTTCTCTGTCACTCTCTTCACCATTTTTGCATTCGTAAACGTTGGTGTCCTGCTCTACAGACGACGGCCTGAAATTGGTGGTGAGCTGGGTGGGCCCCGGACTGCCAAGCTCCTCACATCCTGCCTCTTTGCTCTCCTGTGGCTCTTGTACATTTTCTTCTCATCTCTGGAAGCTTACTGCCACATACCGGGCTTCTAAAGAAACACTCCAACATAGTAAATATATAAATATATATAAATATATGTAGAATGAACAGAGGAAAAAAAAGAGACATTGCCATTTCCACTTACCTGCTGATGGAATGCAACTGTAAATGCATTCCTTTTAATGGGTAGGAGCAAGAATTTAAGGGTTCTTACCCGGGGGCATCATGTTGAACTAGGCATTGATGCAGGGACATCTTTGCAACTGTACCTAAAACAGTGTACTATAAATGTTTGACTACTTTTATTTTTGAAATGACTAATCTGAATGCTACTTGGGCCTTTTTGTTATAATGTAAAGATGCCGGAATAACTAGTAACTATTTTTTTGTTGATGTTATTGGGGAGTGAGAGGGATGGGAGTTTGTAAGAGTAACCTTACTGATATCTGAATATCCAATGTTGAAAGCTAACTAACCCAAGTGGCAAATGGAGAAGTAGTTTGCCAACAAAGGTTCATGGGTTAAAATTTCTTATTCTACATCGTAACTCAAGGGCATTCGACTTTGCCATGCTATATTAGATCCACGTGTGAACAAGAAATGGGTAAATGAAAACAACCAAAACTAGTAGCCTTCTCCTCTCCAACTAACTGTTACATTGTAACTAGCATGTGTTCCTCCCTGTTCTAAGTCACCAAAACCACAATGAGTCTTTTCTGTTTGTGTTTTGCCTACAAAAAAAATGATCCTACTAGAAGCCCCATGCTGGTCTAGACCACATCCAGAGCCATCCATGCAAGAGTCTTCTGGGCACCTATCCATCCATAACCATAGTCATGTCTTGGAATGTCTTTGTTCTATATGTACTGTTGTGCATGAATGAAACGTTTTGCGTATTGTTGTAGCTTAGTGATTATCCCCATTAATCAATGTTGATCGAATGTGAAAGACATGGATGTGCTAGCTTTTTTTTTTTATTAGTTTTTTTTTAGCATTTTTGTTACTTGTTTTCTTTTGTAAAGTTTAGGGGTTGTTTTGTGTATTTGGGTAAATTCAGCATAGTTCTGTACAAAGTACAGTACAGTATGGCAGCATAGAATTAATGAAGGATGTGAAAGCCTCTCTATTTGCATTGCCCATTGAAGGGTTTAATATGGGTCTCATGCAGATATTTAAATACCAAAAATGTGCCTAGGAAATTAAAGAATTATTTAAGGAAGTATTTATTAGAATTTATATATTTTACAGTAACTAATAGAGGCTATTGATTGCTACTAGTTGGTTATATCTTAGACATATCACCTTTCATTATTATAGCACATTTTCCACAATTCTTTTTGTTTTCAAAAATCAGTGCCATTGCCTTGTAGTTGAAACTGGATTTTTGTACAGAATTTGTAAAGGGAATTCAAGGGTCTGAAGCCATAAGTAGCCATAAGTATGTCATGCTTTGGTCTCAATTTTCTTAATAGAAATAGGCAGTTTTCAGTCAGATCTGATGTACTTATAATATCTGATATCTTGCATATAACACTCGTCACTATTTTTGAAGTCCAGTTTTAGTTCGTTTTTAAGTGCAACAAAAGTATGATTTTGTTGCCAAAAATTTAATTATCAAATTACTAGCACAATATTGAGTCTGCATTGGATGTATTCCAAGGGAAAGTTTCATATTATGTTGCTAGAAATCTGTTGAAACCTCCTCTACTGTGCCCTGTTTCTCAATGGCCATTCTAAGCTGAATGTGTCTGTTCTTATCAGCTCGCAGACGGTTTAAGGCCCTAAAAGTACCAGCATTGGATCTCCTGGCTTTGTGTGCACTTAAAACCTTCAAAATTAACATGGACTATTAATTAGATCTACTGTGGCCACAAATCCACGTCACTTTACACATAGACGACACCGTGCCCACCTTACTCATATAATATACTGATACATAACTGCACCAGCCTGGAGTTCTTCACAAAAAGTGTTACACTGGGGGGGCAATTGTTAAATTAGATGATTTTCAGAATTAGTAGTTGATGCTTTACATGCCTTTATGCTCCATACTTTGCTTATATCAGAGCTACTTAAAACGAATATATGGTTGTCCAAACAGAAAGAACAACTGGATGCAGCACCATAAAATTAAACTTCTTAACTTCATTAGTCACCGATTACAATCCCAGTTGATTAAAAGTCCAGTGTACACACTGCTGACACATTTCGGGCATCTATGCCCTTAGTCATAGCATGTGGTGGTCCCACAAATTACAATATCAATTTATTTTAAGACTTTGAGTCCATAACTGTATGGAAAATTGATTCTAAAGCCACTAAGCTACCAACCCAAAATAAGAAAAAACTGAAGACTGAACGTTGCTGGAAGTTGATGAATAATTGAATGTTGAGGACAGGACCTTCTTTGGGATCTTGTTCTGTAATACACAGTGTTTAGTAATAATAAAATGGAGCATCTTTCACCTGGTGTCAAAAAAGCAACTAGTCCTTACAAAGGTGGAGAGCAAAACAGTGCATGGTACCTCAGAAAGCTGGTACTATATAATCAGTGCATGTACTTTAGTAATACAGTAATACATTCTACTCGTTCCTCAAAGTGATGGGTTGATCTACAGGCATTTAAAGGGGTTGTCTCACTACAAAGATTAGCTTTCAACATGTAGGGGACAGTAAATGAAGACATTTTCCAAATAGATTGCTTTGTTTTTTTTTTTCTTTGTTGAGGAGATAAAAGTGATTTTCTGAGTGCACTTAAGTTTCTCTAGGTTACAAACCTGCTCTGCCCCTGCTCTCCCCTGTTGTTTGTCTTATCTGATAGCAGGAATGACTTCATCACACAGGTCAGCACAGAGAACTGCCTGCAGCTTGAGAGCTTGAGTATTATCTGATCTAACAAACAAAGGAGACTAATTTTGTTTACGTAACCTTTGAAGCCTCTCTGGTCTTTAGATAAACATCTCCTGCTCTCATTTCAGAGTAATTAGCCGATCTTTGAATAAGGAGCTGATATACTAATCACTGACATAAAATTAGACACAGCCCAACCAGGAAGAGAATTGATGCATGAATGAAAGCTGCTTTTGGCTCTGTGAAACAGCGTGGTGAGACAACCGCATAAGCTCTGTAGATATGACACCATCTGTGACACTGAAAGTTGAATGTAGTTTTTGAATTATTTTTTCAAATAAGCCAGTTTAGGGTAACACTTCTGTAACCTGAGGCCATTCTAAGCTTAAAAATGAATTGACTCTGGAGTATGCTTATTATTTTTCTGCCATCTTGAATCCTACAGCAAAGTTAAATCTTTCCATCAAAAGCTTGAACGCTATGTATATCTCTGTATCTACAGCTTATTTGCCCTTCCACAAAATTTTTATAATAAATGGTACCTGTGTAAATTTCCTTTTCCATTGCAAAAAAATGGAATCCTACCTATGGCAGCTTTTTATGCACAAATTTAAAAACGTGCAATAATTATAAGGTCTCTCAGATTAACCCATCACCAAAACGGTTAAATTGATTTCTGTTTTTCATTCAGCTGCAAACAACTGCCTGAAAACTCCACAGACATATCATAGAGCCTCATGTATGAACACTTATCGACAGGACGTGAGAGTTTTGCCCATAGCAATCTGTGTTATTGCTGCTTTCATTATCAGACCTTTGTTAAAAAAAAAAAATAAAAGCTGAATTCTGATTGGTTCCTATGGAGATCACCTTCAGTTCGTGCCTATAGTGGTTTTTGTACATGTGGTTTACTAAATGCCTACTAGAAAGCCTACATGGTCAATAGATCATGCTATCGTTAATATACCACATCATTTGTAGTTTTTACACTGAATGATAATTACAAAAAAGAAACACCATTATCTCAAATTAGACATATCATGAAACCGATTACATTCAGAGAAACAATAAGAATTCAACAGACAAAATGCATTGAGTGTTGTAAATAATAGATTGACACAATCAAGATTCTTTATAGGCAATTATTTAGGATATGTTATTTCCTTTGCATACAGTATAGAAATTTGCTATTTTACACCAATAATTATTTAGGGCCACATGTATGAAAACTGTTTAATTCTAAAACTCACTTTTTTGCCCATAGTAACCTATGGGCAAAAAAGTGAGTTTTAAACCTAAACAGTTTTCATACATGTGGCCCTTAATGCACAGAATGCATTAATTGTAAACCTAGTAGATTTTGGATTTTCCGGAATACATTATATTAATTTGTATGTTAATCCTTTCTAGTTTTAGTAATTATTTTGGCTTTCTCTTAAACTAAATTACATTAAGAAATGTGTTTATTAAATCATTTTGAAATTATGGCATTCCCATGAAAGTAAAAGCCCCAAATTGTCTCCACTCCTGGTGCTGGCCCATGGTCTGCAGCTATGTTACATAATCCGTACTGAATGCTGTCAAGAATAGGCTCCAGTGTCACCATGTTCCACATCCTGTCTTTTGACTCAAGGAAAACGTGGTTTTGGTGTTGATTTCTAGGGTCTTAAAGTAATAGTGTGGTTTGCCTGAATCGCACGTATCACACTGTTATTGGACTTGCTTGGAGTAGCTAGCTATGAAGAAATTATTTTGTATCATATTTTAGAAATTCCTGTACTTGAGAACATTATATTAACCCAAAAGAGCATTAACATTTTAAATTCTAATACATTAGCCATAAAGACTCTATGCCAACACCTTTTCTTCTGACATAAAAGGATGTTTATGCCAGCATATATGTAATAGAGAAAATTTCCAGATGGCTGAAATTAATACCAGTTAAAAGCTTATTGTATGATGCCAAGGTTTTTAAGATCTCAGCTTGGAATTTTGTTCCTTTTTCCTGGTTAAAATAAAAAAAAAAATATATAGCATTAACATACAAAATTATTCTTCAAACATATTGCTACAAATGTGGGTAGTTGCTGAATAAGCAAAGAAATTCGAAATATAGTTAAATGCAAGACTTATAGTAAGGTATTTATTATGCATTTACTATAAAATTTAATCTGACGTTTAGGGCGACATGTATGAATCCTAGCGCTGACAGGCTAGTTATAAAATGCTTTAATGTAGTGTAGAATGCGCCAGAATGTATGAACCTGTTCTTCTGCAGGTCATACATACAGGCGCAGTCTAGTGCCAATACAACAAGTCTGGCTCAGGCAGACCACCTTTATCCTGGTCTGGCTGTTCTTCTACAGGTCATACATACAGGCGCAGTGTAGTTCCACTACAACTAGTCTGGCTCAGGCACCACCTTTAACCCGGTCTGGCTGTTCTAACCGTAATGCGCCTAGGTTTGGCGTCCAACATTCAAAAATGTGTCTAATTCTGCAAATGTGGTGCGACGCCCCCAGAATGCCTCCAAATCTTTGGCGTATTAAGAAGTGAGAAAACCACATTCATAAATGTATACCTAGGACCAATTAAAAAGTATACCTTTATTAATATATCATTAAAACCTAAATAAAAGGACAAAAAAACTAAAGCAATCCCTACACTTATCCCTAAACAAACAGTACTACCACTACCTAGCCAATTAAGCGGGGTGACCGCCCCGATAAGGGCGCCCCCACCAGGAACCTAGACTATCGAATCCTACTATTGCCTGTATTAAGAAGTGTATTTGGCGTATTGTATAGGTAATTATCGCGCCAAAGTTTGGAGTGCAACTGTTCATACATTCTTTTTGACTCAAAGTACACCAGAAAACTGGCGCAACCCCATTCATGCATGTCGCCCTTAGGGTTTTACATTCTATTATTACAGAAACACAAAATTCTGCACTTTTGTCTTTTGTTTTTCTCATATTTATTTTGATATCACTTTTGTCCTTGCAAGTATTGCATTCATATCTTGAGAACACTACTCACTGCTAATTGTGCATGTTTATTTTACCAACAAAATAAAAAAAAAATAATAAAAAAAATAAAAAGTTGTATTTGGGGACTGTGGAAAAAGTCAGTCTTTTTGCCTTGCTTAGGTTCTGGAATTAAAATATATATATATATATCTATAAAATATATCTCAGTACACGGGATTTCATGCTTTTTGGGTTCTACAGATTTAATATGAAAGGGATTCAAACCTTTTTTTGTTTTATTTTTTCTTTGAAACTTTATAGAGTGTTTTGTGCACCAATGTAAGATTAAGCACGTATACTGTGATAATTGTTTGTGGTTCACGTTCAAATGACATCATCACACTATAAATGGAAACTGAGGTTTATTGATGACATGATACTGTACATATATTGTATTATCTAATTTCTTTGTCAATTGGCACTATTATTTTATTTTTTTGCTTTCATGCTTATAAAAATAAAAACAAAAAAAAAGAAATTGTTGTGAGAAACATTTTTCATTTTCTATACCTCTACCAAAATATGTAACCTTTTTTACCTTGGAAAAAAATACAGATATATAACTTAAGGATTTCAAACATTAATTTGAAATTAGCATTATAATGTGTATTGTATGTCCACATTAGTATAATGCTATTAGTTACATTATGGGGTATTTGGTAGAATGCTAAAAGGATAGTAACTGTAAATAATCTTTAAAAAAATCAATTAATCTGTTATAATGAAAAACAATATTAGAGGCAAAAATGTCAAATTGATATTTCAGTACTCGCCACTGTTACTGATTTCTTCTTAAATTGCTTGTTTATCACAACTTTATCTTCTTTACTGAGGTACATAAAATGTGACTGAATTAAAAGGTCTAACTATGTGAATGTGCTATAGCCCTAAAATGAACTTGTTAGTTCTGTATATGTTAGTCAGGGACCTGTAGCACCCAGTCAGCCTACAGGATCTCATATTAGGTCTCAGAGAACAGTACGTGTCCTCGCGGGTGCCAATAGGGTGGTACAGGCAGTAGTCCTGTCAGGGGCCCTAATCAAAATGGGACCCACTGATATGTTAAATAATAAGAACTAGCAATGGGTGGGGGAACCATTTGATTTGGCTGTATGGGGTCCTGAAATGATTAATAGCTGACTGATGACAGCCCTGCGTGACCTTTCAATATCCTAATCCTGGAAAATGTTAGTATCAGTGATGGGAATATGATACTATGAGGGTATAACTAGAATTCATGGAGTCCCGTAGCAAAATGCAATGAGATACCACTATCTAGTAACAAGAAACTAAAGTAGCAGCAAATGTGTTTTCTCCAAAAGGACATATTTCCACATGCATTTGAGTGAGCCCTCCCAATCTCTGAACCCAATAGCAGCTGCGATGGCTGCTGCTATGGGTATAGGTAAGCCCACTGGTATCATGTGGGGACTAAGTTAAGTTCAGTGGAATCATGTCAGGTAAAGGCATTGTGGCTTTACTATGTTAGAATGTGCCTCTATTATAGCCACATAAAAATTGCATTTTTTAAAATTGTTAGCAGTCATAAGATCTCCATCAATGCTTTTAGTATACATGCCATAAACCTCAAGACGTGTCTATGGGTAGTAAGAAGCTGAAATAAATTGATTGAAATTATGAAAATGCTCAACCAGCCAAACAATTGGATGAACTGCAGGAAAAAGGGGAAATTTGAGAAAGAAGATCTGGCCGAACATAACCTGCATAACAGCACGATTGATCTAGCCGCTTCTATCACAGGTCCAACACGGAAAGAAGGAGAACTGTAACCCCCGACCATCCACGCTAATATTAACGCAAAAAAGGCTTGCAAAGGATACATTGGCCAGGTATTAAAAGTGGTAATACCTCCTATATATATAATTTAAATGTTAATATCACTCAAAAAGCATAGTCATACAACCAAAAAGAAAATAAGGACTAGCTACCACAAAGTAATATCAATACTTTATTAAAGATAAAATACAACAAACAATGCAAGAGAGAAACACAATAAATCTAATTGGACGACAAACAACAGGTGAAACACAAAGTGGAGATAGTCTAAGTAGTGGGCTAGCCTCATTCCTATTTAATCATTAGTAGTCTCAGTAAAGGTAGTATCATTCAAAATAAACTATACAGGAATAAAGAGGACAAATAAGCATATAAAAATACAATATATATCCATTTTACCCATGGTAACAAAACTCCATGTTCATTACACCATATTTGCCCATGTAGATGGGACCACTGAGTTACTCAACAGGGGGACTAACCCCCTGTTACCAAATTTTAGAGTTGATCCGAGAAAGGGGTACTGTCTGCATCTGCCGACAGCTGAAGCTGAACACCTGCAATTAGAATCGGGACAACACATCAGCTACCTTATTTTCCATTCTTTGCACGTGGCGAAAGACAACATCTCAAGGGTCCAGGAGAAAGAGGAGGAAGAGAGCTTACCACCACTTAAGTACTTACTACCCAAAATGGAGGGGTGACCTGCCACCAATCCAAACACAGTTCCCATCCTTTACCCTCACCTAACATGCCCCAGCAATCAGGCAGAGGCGCACTTTAGACAGCACAGGCAACTTATTTCCCTTTAGCCTCCCTTCGTCATCTGTGCAACACCTGCATGAAATTGGGAAGGTGACTGTACATGCACAGCTCTATCTATTTGTTTTAATGAGAGTTTCAAGTACAGCCAACCACACACCCATCTGTACCCATAATTTTTCTATTCTGTGAAGCTGTGGCGTAGAGGAGAATGAGGGAGGAAGGGGACCACAGTTCTTGGTGAATCGATACGAGTCCCATAGGTATGTTTGTGGCATATGCAGTTGTTATGCCATGAATGTCTAAGATTGAAATTCCATTTTTAAGGTAAAATAGCTTTTTTATATTTTAATTTGCGGTTTGCGGATTCAAGTCCTCCTCCTTCGCACTGACATCTTTATGTTCCACCCGATAACCTAGTGGAAGAATGAACATGTTCTATGTTTTTCGGACTGCCGGCGGTCTGAAAACCGTCCGGCGGAAAATCCGTGCAGTGGGGACTGATGCACGGCTTTTCCATTAAGGTCCGTGATAAAGGTTGACGGCCGGTTTACAGGCGGCTTTCAAAACCGAAAACTGTCTGTAAAACTGGCTGAAAACCCGTGCCATGGAGACATGCCCTTATGATCTAAATAAACATAGCTGAACTGACCTCTTCCACAGAGTTCTTCATGACCAGGTCCAGAGTTAACATAAAAATTACCAGTGGACACTTACTTTACTCCATGATACCAGCCCCATAGTTCAGTGGTGATAAGGAGATCCCGATAAGATTCAGAAAAGTAGTAATCTAATCAGCATTACTCTATACAAAAACATAAAAAGATATAAAAAAGCAATTATGTTTAAATGAAGCTTGTTAGGTGATTTATTCTGCCCTATCTGAGAGCAGCAAATGATCAAATGAAAGAAGTCAAAATCAGCGGTACATCGATTTATAAGGATCTCTGAGTAAATAACAGACTAAATCCAAATATGAAGGTTAGAATCCTGTTTACCCATCCTCATACCGTGATTGATAGCTTGTACAGAAAAGGCTGGCTAGTGCTACCACTAGGTTTAGCAGGATAAGCAGAACTCTCACTGTTTCTCGTAAGAGTTCTTTAAGGATTTACTCTGCTCAGAAATCATGCCCCAAACTACATCTCTGGAAAAAATTAAGAGACCACTGCAAAATTTTCAGTTTCTCTGATTTTTCTCTTCAATGGTACATTTTTGGAGAAAAATGTACATTGTTATTTTATTATAAAACTACTGACAACATGTCTCCGAAATTCAAAGCAAAAAAATTTGTATTTATTTGCTGTAAATGAGAAATCTTCAAAGTAATAAAAAAGAAGCAGCGCTGACAGACCTCAAATAATGTAAAAGAAAACGAGTTTATATTTATTTAGAAACAATAAGACTAATATTTTAAGTCAGGAAGAGTTCAGACATCAATATTTGGTGGAATAACCATGATTTTTTCATTCGCATTCCTTTTGTCCTATTCCTAGCACTTGTTTTGTCACTCAGCTTGTCCTATTGCAAGAGGATTGTGAAGACCACAGCAGTGTTTTTTATACTTTCCTTCATTAAATACGATTTGGTTCAGGTGATCTCCTAATCAGAAGCACTTTAAGTAGAATGAGGTGGACTTTGGTTGGAATTCAACTGACACTGGAACGGAATGGCTGTCAGACATGTAGGGATGCTGATTTTTAGAAATCTGTGCAGTGGTCTCTTAATTTTTTCCAGAGCTGTATATAAACCTACATCATTTAACTCAGAATCTCTCCCTTCAGTATATACCGCCATCAGCCTGGGTAACATAAATTAGCTGGCAGGTTCACTTTAAACTTCAGCTACATGGAAAGTAGGTTTGAAGGAAATTCACTATGTTAATATTGAGTCCTGATGTTGAATTCCTATGGATACTCTGCTGAATATCTATATTACAGCCCATGTCTATTACAGCAGTTGAACCCTTAATCTGCACTCCCTGGTTTTGCTTAACACAGCCTAGTCCAGCATATGGTGATCTAAGTTTGATCCAGTAGATTAGGTGACTGTATCATTTTCAGGCTCAGCCTGGCACAAAAAACGGCAAAAGTTCCATACAACCCCTATTTAAATTCAAAAAATAATTTTTTTGTCATGTATATTTTTATATTATTTTCCTATTTCCAGTAAATCTTACATACTTACTTCTTATTTCCAAACTAAAATAACTTTTATAACAACTGGAAACAATTTGCAATTAAAAAATCTAAATGGAGACAATTAATTACAAGTGGGTAGTAAAGCCTACAATCACTTCCAAAACCGAGGTCTGTATATAATTTAGTAAATTTTCCCTTCAGTAATCCTTTTCAAGAAATGTCAAGACTTTTTAACAATAAACAGTACAGTGCATTGGAAACACTGGTAGTGTTCAGTGTAGATTGGTACCTTATGAGCCAAAGAAGTCAAGTCAATTAATTACGCAGATATGGAACGAGGAATTGCTGGATAGCAAAATTTTGGCCATCCACTTTCTGACTATTTTTTCAGATTTTCATTACAGAATTTAAGAAATTACATTGATATTAAACTACAAATAGACTGCCTGATACTGGAAAAATGAGTGCTTGCTTGCCATAGAGGGTAAAACAATATAACTTTTAACATTTTGGATATGTATTTATTATTGTTAATTGTCTCCAGATTCCACATATCCATGCCATTACATGTTCAGTTAGGTTTCCAAATAGAAAAAAAAACAAAATGTTAAACAGGAGAATCAAATAAAGTCTAAAGTTCTCCACTAATTATAAAATCAAAGCCCATCTTCACACTTGGGTATGAAAATATGTATTAAATCTGAATGTTCAATACATGTTATTTTTTTAAATTAGTTTTGTTTTTGAGTCTGTACTTTGTCTTTATTGTCCTGTATTTTGTTCCGAGTTGTCTTTTTCACATCTATACTTGTTTTTTTCTTAGTTAACTGTTTTCTGCTGTTTTTGTAACTATGGATGCTAGACCTAAGAACAAACATGCACAAGTGAGCTATGCAAATAGGAAAATGCTTTTAAAACATAATCCATTGACTTCTCTGGCCTAAAAATAGTACCATCGGAAAATACTGCGTGTTGAAAAAAAAATAGGAAAGTAAGAAAATGCGTATATAAAAAAAAAATGAAATTGTGAATAAAACTTAAAAAATGTTAATGTATTGGTAAGGAATTTTTTTTCTTCCAATTAATAAGGTGTAATATGGATCTGTAATATGCAAGTGTAAAGGAGCTCTAAGGTTTGTTGATTGTGGTCATGGTTAGCCCCACTTTATACCATTTCGATCCCTAGTAAAAACAGTTTACATAGGTCTTTTAAAAATTCGATTTTGAAAATGAAAATATGGGCGATTATAAATATTTGTACTTTTACATAATAACTTTTTTTTTAATTAAGCGGGCTTCAAACACTTAGGGCCTCATGTATAAAACGGTCTCGGTTTAAGACTTTCTTTGTTGCACATAGCAA
The DNA here is from genome assembly GCA_025379985.1 of Phyllomedusa bahiana. Taxonomy (NCBI): domain Eukaryota; kingdom Metazoa; phylum Chordata; class Amphibia; order Anura; family Hylidae; genus Phyllomedusa; species Phyllomedusa bahiana. Next base: position 83,683 of record JAODAL010005483.1, read on the forward strand.
CCAATCATAGCTCCCCTTTCATATTTTCAGAGAACTATATGAAATAAAAGAGGAGCTCTGATTGATTGCTATGGGCGATAAAGTATTTTAAGAAAAAAAGTAACAATTTTAGCAGAAAAATGTTAGTGGTACTTTTATAGTCCCGCTTAGGAAACCCTCAGACAATTACCATTAAATATTCTGAATATATTTGGTACATCAGCTGTATGTATAGCTATCTTTGCTTCTGTACTCCATGAAAAAATGGACATTCTTTTATTCACAGTGGGAAGATTTACCATTAAGCCACAAAAGACCATTTTGATGCAAATATATTTCAACAAGTATTATCCAGCAATTTTATAATACTGTGTAAGTAGCTTTTGGCTTCTGTCTAAATCACTAGGCTTTATACAGAACTGAATATAAAAAATATAGAATTAGAAACAAATGTATGGAAATTTAAACTTTAGAAGTATTAAATGGGTTTTTGGGATTAAAGCAGTAATGGCCTGTCATTGTATTTCTTGTGTCTACCCAATTCCTCCTCAGAGTAGTTTCATATCAGGTCCTATTCACCTGCACTCACTCTGGTAGAGACGTTTTTATTCAATAAAAAGCTCTGACCTCACAGATTTTATTACATTATGGAGATGAGTTTGGTGTGAAAAGAAAGGGCGACATCTATGAATTCACATGCGCTATTTTTGTAACTTGGCGCCGACACATCAGTTCTAAATAGATCTAGAGGAGTGTCTAATATGACAGAATGAATGAAAGTGTTGTGTGCCAAACATTTTTGGGGATAACACTCAAAATTGGCGCATAGCGTGTTCTGCGCCAAACTTTGTATGGCATTTTTTTTTACAAACTTTGGTGCATTAAATGTGTCAACTTTGGCGATATGCCTGTTAATACATCTAAAGAACCAGCAATGTACGGCAAAAAAAATGATGAAGGCGAATTCATAGATGTCGCCCAAAATTTTTAGGACACCTCCTTGAACTGGATTTATTCAACTAAAATATTAAAGACCTAGGTTACATCTATTGCCATATATTTATTGAGGTTCTTGTTTTAGCCAGGATTTAATGTATGCCATAAATGTCTGGCATGTGGGGAGCCCCTTATCTGACTGAAAAATGGGTGTCCCCTGGCAAAGTTCTACCTGATAAGGTAACAAGGAGCTTTCATGTCTAAGCACAGACAGAGTAGAGAGATGGTTGTCCACATTCTTCTGACAGGTCAGGTTCTCAGAGGTGGAAATGCAACTTATCAGAAAATTATAGCATTTTCCCTAGATTTTTAAGAGTGAAAAACTTGCTTCAATAGGAATCAATTTAAGATATGTAAAATATTTAATTTTATATGGTACACTATTAATTTTACTAAATGTAATACTGTAGATGATTGGCAAAAAGTGCCGTAACATTCTGTTTTGGACATTGGGCATGCCTATGGTCTGGGCATAGCCATCTAACATCAACCAAGGATTTGGTTTTCTTCTGAGTGTCGCATTTTTTTTCTCTTTGATTAGATAGATGGATAGATAAATAGTATAAGACAATCTATTTTGTGGTTAGACTTTAGGTTCCATGGAGGATCTTTGGGAAGCTGTGTGATCATTTCATTTCTGTCAATGTAAATGATGAAATTGGTCTCTTCTACTCAATGAAAGCTGCTGTGCATTCACCTTGTGAATCTTAACTGCAGTGTCAAACTCTTTCAGCTTTTATAAATCTTTGCCCTTTCTTAAAATTTCAGTCGTGTTCCAATAACCCATGCCAGGCTATCAATCAAAGAGACACGGAGATGTAATTAAATGTTGTTACAGGAGTTTTTAGTTAATCCCTTAGGAGGAGATTTAAATGAGTATGGGCTTCAGCGTTACTTCCATCTGTTAGTTCCATGGTGCGCCTTTGTGATGTACACTACTAAGGATGGCTGTACGAAGAACACATCATCATCCGATGCTTAGTCATTTTCCATGGACTATTTTTGTCAGGCCCTGGAGAGGTTGTCATGTGACATTTACTGCTAGAAATACTTGAACATACATATCCATAAAAATGACACGAACACTGTACATAAACGTCTCTGGCAATAAAGTATGGTTTAATACTAGCCATACAGATATAATAGCTTTTATTTGGCCGATAGCAAAGTCACTCAACTCTCCCGTAAACATGTGCATGAGGAAATAAATAAATGACTGCTAGACACCTCTACCACCACATGTCTAATAATCCAGTATCTCAAATGCTCAGCTGGGCGGGCTGTATAAAATCTAATTTTTAGTGAATTTTATTGTAATGATCGACATCTAGCAATAACTATGCTCCATTTTAGAATTAGGTTTATTCCCTTGATTACCTTAGTCAACATCTTCCTCTTCTTGGCAGTTAAAAGTGCTACTAGCACTTAAGAGTACAGTTACCACCACCTTCTTTACAAGAAGGTGGGGATCTTAGATGCATATATATATTATATATAAAAAATATATAAATGTATTTAATTATATATATAATATAAATATAATATATTTATAATATATATATTATATATATATATATATATATATTTAAATATATAGGCAATGCCACTTTAGGCATATAAGAGCTCCACCATTTAGTATAGTTTCTATTCTTCCTGTTATTTTGCAAACTGGTCAAGGTGTATCCCCATAGCAGGCTATATTTGGTGAAGTGTAATCATAAATATTCAGAGGACTGTCTTCCTTTTCCCATTGACATCTTGTCTCCTAATTGACAGACACTACAACTCCTTCTAAAGCTACTAAAACAAATCTTATAATTTGTATCCACTTTTCACACATATTGTAAGGTTTCTAGGATAGAATACAAAAACACATGGGGCGACATGTATGAACGGGGTTTCGCCATTTTTCTAGTGCACTTAGAGCCAAAAAGAATGTATGAACATGTGAAACTCCAAACTTAGGCGCAATAAGTCCCAAAGACACTTTTTCGTGCCAAAGATTTGGGGCATTCTGGAGGAGTGTCGCACCACATTCATAGAAGTAGACACATTTATGATTCTTTGATGCCAAATCTAGGCGCAGAACAGTTAGAACAGCCAAACCAAGATAAAGGTGGTGCCTGAGCCAGACTTGTCGTATTGGTATTAGACTGCGCCTGTATGTATGACCTGCAGAAGAACAGGTTCATTAATTCTTGCGCTTTCTACACTGCTTTAAAGCTATTTAGAACTGTTCTGTCAGCACCAATGTTCATACATGTCGCCCATGGACTCTAACACTCATAACCGGATGTGTATTGAGTGCCCATATATCCAGCATCGGACTGATCTATGTGGAAAACATGAATCTACTCTAACTTTCATTGTGATGTAATATTTGGGAATTAAACCCATAAAGGTAGAGCCAACTGGCAAGTGATTGCTTTTAAAGTCACCTCAAAATGAGGTAACTACTGCTGGATCTTCAGGCACCAGCATATTAAAGTACCATTATTGTGTCAGAACCTGGGCCCACTTGAGGATGGATCTTCTGGAAGTCTACTCCCTACTTATGTCCTATATTTCATGTTTTTTTGCTGATAGCATGTTCAAAAAGAGGAAATGCAGCATAAACAAGTATTTTATGCTCCCGAATTCAATTTTTCATCGTAACCTACACAATTGAAAAGTTGTAACGGTGTAAGCAACTTAAGGGCATGTCCCCACGGCACAGGTTTTCAGCCGGTTTTACAGTTGTTTTTTGGTTTTGAAAGCCATCTGTAAATTGGCTGTCAACCTTTTACATTGACTTTAATGTAAAATCCTTGCAGCAGTCACCACTGCATGAATTTTCTGCCAGACGTTTTTTTAGACCAGTCAAAAAAACATAGAACATGTTCATTCTTCCGCTCGGTTTTCGGGCAGAACATGAACATATCGGTGCGAAGGGGGAGGGCTTAAATCCACAAACCACGGAGAAAAGCTGCCCCCCTGTGTGCCAGAAACAGACCAAATACCGGTCGGGATTTCCTGACCGGTAATTGTCCATTGCCGTGTAAACACGACCTAATGATGCTTTTAGAAAAACTGTTACTATTTTAATTCATTCCCCTACTGAAATTATTTTTTTGTTAAATATGGGACTAATTTTAAGTTATCTATATAAATTCTACAGACGTGAAATTGCATGGTTGCATTAAGATGGTTTTGATGCACAATAACTGCTGAGAAGAACCTATTCTAGTAACTGTGCATTGCTGATTTTTTTGGTTTGTTTTTTGGTCAACTTTTGAATGGCTGCTATAAGGTATTGACATTTTATAATTATTGTAAAGTATGTCCTACTACTGCTTGTACTGGTCTAACTCAGCATATTCAACAAATCATCGATATATGTGACCTCTCATCCCATTTCCATTGCTCGACATTAAAACCACAGAATATGTGACCAGAAGACTTCTATATTCATTTTCAGGGATAAAAACCAAAATACAACCTCTTGCTTTCTAAGGCTACTATGTATACAATGACTCCCAGGTTAAGATATTTTATTTTGATACATGTATATAGTGTACTATGATCTAGGCGTATCATATGTGCTGTAACTGCTTCATGTCTTTATTTCTATTTCTGTATAATGAAACAAAAGCCATAATCTTTATTATATTATATTAGCAGGAATGAATGAGGGCCGAGCCTCTATGAACAGTCAAGCCTATGCTTTAAATAACATAAACACGGATCTATGGAATAATGGGCAATAGGCTCTAGTGTTGATGTAAGTCATCTCCGCTGGCATTATTTTGGCAGCGCTTAAATGCCTTCATTAAAGTGATTTGAGCGGAACACTTGCCATTTGAGCAATCAGTTGATTGTACCCTATGAGCTACAGTATGTTCAAAGTTATCAGCTATCAAAAATGAAGGCAAGGGGGAATTTATTGATTAATTAAAAGTAGTGTTTTGACAGTGCTGTGATCCGCCTGCATAAATGCCTTCAGCTAAAATCAGCTTGGAACGGAAAACGTGTTTTGTACCCGAGGAGAATACAGAAAAATCTTAGAAAAGAGAAATGCTCATTGGTATATGAAATAAACAATTGGAATAATACTTTTGTATAATAATCTATGGGTATCTTTGGAATGTAAAAAAGTTATGCATAAAACCAAGTTAATACAGCTACATAGAATTATTAAGCATGAGATGGGCTATAAGCATCAGAACAGGGGCGGACATGACATTGGGGCAGCTTCATAGTAGATAATGAAGCTCTATTCTCTCAAAATCTTTCTAATGACTAATAGACTGCTGGTAAATGTCTTAACTTATGAACTCCATAGATAACACATATTGGTAGATTGTTAGAGAGACATAATGGGATGCTCAACAATAGGATATTGGACAACATGGGGCCTATGTAGTGTTCTTGCTTGAGGGCGCTCAGTTGTTGGTGTCTATCCCTGCATTGGAATATATACCAAAATTTAGCAATTTTCAAAGGACTCCCTTTACACCTCCTTAGGGCCAGGATATCAAGTGCCATAAACATGAGGAGGCCAAATCACCCTCTTTGTATTCTATCAGGGCATTTGGTCTGGGGAAATTTAACATTGGTCTCTATTGTCATGTTTAAGTATAGAATTGGTAAAGTTGCAGGTGGGTTGTTTAAATTTCCTCATCTCCTAAACCTCTTAAAGGGGTTGTCTCAGCATGCTGTTTCATACACCCACAGCCGGCTTCAGACTTTTCCTGGTGAGACTGTGGGCAGGTCTATAGTAGTGATTGGCATATCAGCTCTGCTGTTTATCACTGGTCCTGTTACAGTGGCATGAATGCTGGAGGTTTGTAAACTGTAGTGCACAAGGTCACAGAGCTCTCAAGGGTTGAAGCTTGTCAGTAACATAAATATACAAGCTCCTGTGCTTGAGATAATACTCAGCAGGGAGTGACATCACCATGGTCAAACAGGGCTGCAGGAGACGAGAGGTGGTCAGTAACCTAGAGAAACCTGTGTGTATAAATAGTAGATAAAATCTCCTCTATCTCTTAAAGCAAAATCAGAACTGCATTGTATTTGGTAATAGTTTTTATTTACACCCATAAAAGTTCATATCCTTTATTGGAAAGTTTTTAAAAGTTCATAAAACAAACGCATGTTTGTTTTATGAAATGTTAAGAAGTTTTCAAAAGCCGGATATGAACTTATATGGATGGAGCACCAATACCATTTCATTCAAGTTTGGTTATAATTTCCTAGACTGAGGAGTTGTCAGCCTAATCGCATACTCTTCTAGAGTTACACCAGAGGATTTTTACAAACATAAGGAGTGGCAAGCACCGGAGCCTATGACTCTATTCACATTTGTTGTTGGAATCTTTATTTGCATTTGCCTACATGCTCAAAGCTAATCAATGTGATGAGAAAACCCTTTTAACTTGTCACCTCTAAATCCAGATAATGTCGGTCTAGCAGGCGCTGGTCAACATGGGAGGGTAGTTATAAAGAAACATACAACATGGACTCTTATAATCTTCATTCCACTCTGTAACAAGCTAGACCAGATGTTAGAAACAATGGAGTAGATTTACTGATCCTGTCTATACTTGGACAGTGTAAACTTAAACTAAACAGCCTAAAAATTTGCCAAATGTATCACAGTGGTTTGTGCTGTATGATGAATCTGGCGCATGGCTCGACATTTTTGTCTAATATATATCACTTATTAGTTTTCCTGTACTAAGGATAAAGCCAACATTTTGGGACATTCTTTTGTGCCCCCAGGGGTAATGGTTCTCAAACCTTTTCCCCAAAAATAATGGGGCCCACTTATGAGGGTTTTCTGGCGACCCGGGGGAAATAAAAAAAAAGGGTTTTTTACTTTGTCAATTTTGCACCATTAATAATGGTTAGGCGAAAAAAATTTTTTGGAAAACCTCCATTTTTCCTTTTAAATTTTGGGGGGTTTTGGGGGTTTCCCAAATTTCCAAAAATATTGGAAATATTAAGGGGGTTCAGAAAATGGCACTTTAGGGGGTTCCAACAGGCGGGCCCTTTTCCTAAAGGGGCTTCCCTTGTTACCCTTTTTTGAAAAGTGGAAAATTAAAAAAATTTTTCTGTTAAGGGACAAAAAAATGTCCCTTTATTTCTTCAACTTTAAAATAATTTTTTGAAATATTTATTTTTAAAATTTTAAAACTTAAAACCAAAAATTTTAAAATTTTTAAAATTTTGAAACAAACAAAAAATTTTAATAAAAAAAATTTTTAAAAAACCAAAAATTTTAATAAAAAAAATCTTAAAAAATTTGGGTTAATGGTCAAAAAAAATTTTTACTTTAAAAAACCCAGTTTTATGTTGGCTGTTTTAATTTTTAAAAATTTTTTTATTTAAATTTGAAATGTTTTTTTGCTGCCCCTCCCCCTTTTATTCCACATAAAGCAAGAGCCAGCAAAAACCACAGATTTTGGGGGGGGGGGAACCTTTTGGTCCTAAAAGCAGGTTCATTCCCAAAGTTTTATTAAAGACATCCCTATTCTAATGACTTTTCTTTTTTTTTCCGGGCCTATCTAACCCTTTATACATGTATACATGGGCGAGGCCCCGGTAAAACTTTAGCCCATTTAAATCGCCCAAAAAACAATTTCATACATTCAGGGCTTTTTTACACTGAAAAACAAAAATTGACATTTACTTCAAAGCGCCTTCCTTCATACATATCGCCCAAACTGTCTGTTGGAGAGGTTAATTAAAATGAATGCTGAGATCTGATTGACTGCTGCGAGCAGTTTTACTTTTAACAGGTTCACCAAAATAAATGTTTCTTTTGGTTGCACTTTAAAAAACATCCATAAAACTCATAAAAAAGTCATGATCAGCCTTGCTTTTAGTCTTTGCCAAATTAGTAAAAAAAACCTGTAAAGGCCCTCCCTGCCCAAGTTTAAAGCCTTATTCCTATCTAGGAAATTGTAAAAGGGTTTTTAAAAAATGTCAAAAAACACACTTTAATGTGGGTGTATATTTTTGAACACTAGTTTTTGGTGAAAATTTTATGCCTTTTTTAAAGAAATAGACTAGAAAAAAGGTTTTTAAAAAACACATTATTTAGAAAGAATTTGGGTTTCCAGCCAGGGGGGCATATGTATTATACACCTCTCCTGTGGGTCTTGCTATTTTTTAAAGACGCTGTCTCACCGGGTTTTTTCAAAAAAACAACAAACAGTTTCGAATTACCCTTCCCCCCACTTTCCTGGTTGGGCTGTAGGTGGTTTTTTAAAACTTTGTATTATCATATTTTCCCCATATTCCCAGCTTTTCAAATTGCACAACATAAGTGCAAAGATGTAATTATTTAAAAAGGGTTCAAAAATTTAAAAGAAAAACCAATAAAAATTTATTTAACCCCCTTTTTTTTGATTTTAACACAATTTGTTCTCAATTTGCCAGTCCTCCTGTGGTGATGTAAACCCCCTTCCCTTTCAGTAAGAAAAAGGGGCAGAGGAAGGGAGAGCGGGGATTTTTTCCTGTGTGCACTCAGAGCAGTTTAAATCTCTCTTATTCCCGGGTTCAAAAAAAGGAAAAAAGGGGAATGTATTTGGAAACAGTCTTGTTTAAACCCTTCTTTTTAATTTTTGAATTTTGATTCTTTTTTGTGAGAAACCTTTTTTAAAGTGGTTTATTGTCTGGGGCCCAGTCCCCTTTTTAGTTTCAAAGCCCCAATTTTTTTGGACATAGCTAATATCCACTTTTTATTTATTTGTGTGATTTTTTTAAAAAACCAAATGAAATAGGGTGGGGAAAGCATAAACAAACCCCCTCAAGTGGGTTTAGACGGATTTTTTTGGGAGGGGAAGTTTGTTGCGGGATGAAGTAATGGATTTTTTTTACCCAAAAAGCCAGGGTTTAAATTAATTCTGTAAAATAGGGTTTTTTAAGAAGAATTTCCCAAAACATATTTTTACTCTTTATCAAAATCAAAATTCTTAATTCTCAAGGGTGCCTTAGGAATTTTTAAAAACAAGTCTCTAAATTTACGGGTTTTTAAAGCAAAGTAAATTTTGTGGTTTTTTTTGAATAGAAAAGGTTTATTGCAGTTTCCAAAATTAGTTTTGTTTCCCAAATTTTCGGGAAAACCAAATTGGCTCAGCTACATCCTTTGTGTTGGGATTTTCTACAAGAATGGTACTACTCTGTGTTAACCCCCAATATAAAAAAAAAAAAATTTATAAAAACAAGGGTTTCTACCAAATTTTCTTAAATAAGTTTTGTCCGTTTTAAATTGAGGCCTCCATTTTTGGGTTTGTTAAATTGATTACCCGGGAAAACCCACTAACCTGGATGTGATTTATTTCAAATTTAAAAAAATTTACAATTTTTTTTAAGGGATTTCAAAAGATTTTTTTGGGGTTAGAAAATGTTTACAGAACGTCTGAAAAGCTGGAAATGTAATGGTATCTGCTTGTTGAAATGGTATGTATGTCATTTTTTCCAAACGTATGTGATTAAAGCTTTTTTTTTGCGGGTTCTTTTTTTACAAACTGAAATGCCAAAATAACCCCTGTTCTTTTGTATTCTACATGTTCAGATTAGACAATTGGAGTGAAACGTATTCCATGTTAAAAGGATTTTTTTTACTTAAGAAATAAAAGGTTGTTACTCCAGCCTACTACAATGGGTTCTAACTTTTACAGAAACCAGCAAGTGGGGGGTGAATGCTTTTGCATGATATGGATTTTTAAACCCATAAAGAGAAGTATTATCCCAAAGGATTTCTTTTACCCTTTTGGGTTTGGGGTTTTGGAAGTTTTGGTTATTTAAAGGGCCCCTTTGTAACTTGGGACCATTTAAACCCCCCTAACAAGAAAGGGGCTTGGATTCCATAAAAGCCTAAACTCTTGTGGTTTTTTAGCATAAAAGTATTTGTTGGGCTTATTTTAAACCCCTGTGTATTTTGTTATCAATTTATTGGAAGACAACCCTTTAATAAACTGTGCTGATTACAGTCACATGGACTATATACCTTCTTGGACTGCTACCCATAAGTGATTGAAACCTGTTGCCAAGTCTGTCATGGGTGCAAATAAAAAACGAAAAATAAACCATTTTTTTCTGCATGCTGCCTGACGTATGTTGTGATTTGCAAACTACAATTTATAACAAGAATATCAAATATGGAAAGCAATTACTGACTGTCATCATGGTCTATGTGTACCTAGTGCTGTTGTTTGTCTATATCAGAAGAGCTGTCTATCATTTGTGTATATTGTGGCAAACCTTTTTACCTTGTATCACTGTAATATGTTACCCTCCCTTTGCTTGGAATGGTCCGTTGTGTAATAATCATTGTCCATCACTTGACACCTTTCCTAACACTGAAATATAAATGTTTGTAAATTCTTCATTCATTTTGTCTCCTTGTATGTATCTCTGCTATGGCTTTTGTCAGTCTCCAAGTCTATAATAATAATAATACTTTACTTTTCTTTGTTTAAACTTCTTCATTTCTACCAATGAGTGTTACCAGTTGTAAAACACATAGGTATTCTAGTAGTGTTATAATACAGATGAGATACTGAGGTTTATTCAAGATCTAGGGCGAAAAGCAATGATAACCAATTGTGCCATCTCTTATTTAGTAACCAGACGCAGATAAATGACAAGTGGAGTCTGATTGGGTGGGAAATATTGAAGCTTTGCACTTTACATCCCATAAAAAAGTTATCTAGTAGTAAACCTACAATGGGATTTAGACCAACCCTCACACCTCAGCCTCATTAAAGGGGTTGTCTCACTTTAGACATTGATGGCATATTACTAGGACATGCCATCAATGTCTAATAGGTGTGGATCCCATGTTGGGTACCTGCATCTATCTCGAGAACAAATTCCCGAAACCTATTCATTCTGAATAGAAAGGTGGTTAGGACTCACCTATTAAAATCAATAGGAGTTCAGATTATAGCTAAGTGGCACTGCTCAGCTGTACTAGTAACATCCATTGATTTCAATGGGAAAGTCCCAACGACTTCTCCTTTTAGGAAAGAAATTCAAGGCTCGAGATAGACGAAGGTCCCAGGTGTAGGACTCCCACTTTATAGACATTGATGACATATTGCAGTGATATGCCGTCAATGTCTGAAGTGAAACATCCCCTTGAGACTCATTTACCTCAGTAAATTTGTAGCAGTAACCGGATCATCTTTTTTCTCACTGGTGATAACAATTTTACCCGAGCTGCACTGAAAATCAGCTCTTAGTCATTTTAGGTAGTTTAAGAGCAGCAGCCTAGGCCAATTATGAGTTAGAAGGTGTGTCTTAGACTACATCAGACTCCCTGTACCTACTGTAGCTAAACTATAGTCACACATCAGAGCTCAGACCAATGGAGCGGAAATAAAAATCTACCAAGCAGCAAGAACTGAAGAAAATAAATAGCAACTTCTAGATACTGACTCACAAAACACAATTGTACAGTTACTTTAACCCCTTAACAACACTGGACGTAAACTTATGTCCCAGTGTCGCTAAGTGGCTATGTAGCGGGATCTTACCGTGATCCCGCTGCCCAGGCAGTGAGTGCTGGCTGCTAATTGTAGCTCACACCTGCCGTTAACAGCATGGAATGGAGCCGGCTCCATTCCTAGCTGTTTAATCCCTTAAATGCTGCGATGAACGTGGCCACGGCGTCTAAATGAATTACATTTATTTACTTATTAGTCTTCTTGGTATTTTTCAAAAATGCTTTACGTAACTTTACAATTCCTGCAGACATTTTGCCACTTTACAATTTAGTAACACTTATTGCACATAACCTTAAATTATGATGTTAGCAGTATCATTCAGCCAAGACTCCACATATTTGCTTTAACTTTGCAACACAAAATTTCAATATTCAAATATGCCTAACTTTTTGTGAGTAGTGTATTTGGTATCACAGCATTCATAACAATCTAACCTATCGATTCGTCACATTGTTTAACCTGCACAATGAGTGCCATGAAAAAAACAATGGCAGAATTGCGTTTTTTGATCATCTCGCTGCACATAAAATGGAATAAAAAATTATCACAAAGTCATATAAACCCCAAAATGGCACCAATGAAAACATCAGTCTGTCCCGCAAAAAAAAGCCCTTACACACCTTGAGAATTGCCATAGTTATATTTTCCAGCAGAGTAAAGCTTATATGTCACGTATACTGCTCAGTGAGTCCTGTAAAAAATAAAAAACAAAAAGCATTAAAAAGTTATTCCCAGACAAGTGACACGTGTCAGATTTGAAAAATAGAAACAATATATGGTTTTGCACATCAAAAAACATTTTTGAAAAAAATGAGCATAGGTGCACACTGGCGTGGCTGTAATATACATACACATTCCAGTATCAGTAGCCATCAACTAAAGAAACTATCAAAGGGGATATAGGAATTTTTTGAAAAATCATTTCTGCTACCTAGGATACATGAAAAACTTTTGAGGTTCTTAGATCACATTTTTGATCAAAACTGCTTAAGCTACCTCCAAAACATCAATGGGACCTCAAATGCAGGTGGTCCTACACTATTTTGTTACCTCTCTTTTGGGGCCTGTTCGGAACCCTCCATAGTTCAGGGAGTGAAGGTACCAGCTTCTAAGTAAACTGCATTGATTTAAAAACCTGTGAAGGTGGGTGGAGTGCAGAAAACCAAAATGGAGGCAGCCACTCCTCCCTATACAAGCTAGTAACAATATATGGTTTTGCACATCAAAAAAACATTTTTGAAAAAATGAGCATAGGTGCACATTGGCTTTGGCTGTAATATACATACATATTCCAATATCAGTAGCACATAAATAAAGAAATATCAAAGGGGACATAGGAATTTTTTGAAAAAGCATTTCTGCTACCTAGGATACATGAAAAACTTTTGAGGTTCTTAGATCACATTTTTTATCAAAACTGCTTACGCCACCTCCGAAATGTCAACGGGACCTCAAATGCAGGACCTCTTCTGGGTCCTGTTCAGATGTCTGAACAGGACTCAAAAGAGAGGTAACAAAATAGTGTAGGACCACCTGCATTTGAGGTCCCGTTGACGTTTCAGAGGTGGCTTAAGCAGTTTTGATAAAAAATGTGAACTAAGAACCTCAAAAGTTTTTCATGTATCCTAGATAGTAGAAATGCTTTTTCAAAAAATTCCTATATCCCCTTTGATAGTTTCTTTAGTTGCTAGTGTGCTATGTATTGGAAATGTGTATGAAATATTCCCGCCACGCCGTTGCACCTATGCAAATTTTTTTCAAAAAATGCTTTTTGATGTGCAACACCATAAAATGTTTCTAGCTTGATAGGGAGGAGGGGCTCCCTCCAATTTTGGTTTTCTGCAATCCACCCACCTTCCCCAAGTTTTTTAAATCAATGCAGTGTACTTAGAAGCTGGTACCTTCACTCCCTGAAGTATGGAGGTCTGAACAGGACCCACAAGAGAGGTAACACAATAGTTTAGGACCACCTGCATTTGAGGTCCCATTGACATTTCGGAGGTGGCTTAAGCAGTTTTGATCAAAAATGTGAACTAAGAACCTCAAAAGTTTTTCATGTATCTTAGGTAGGATTTTTTTTTTTAATTCCTATGTCCCCTTTGATAGTTTCTTTAGTTGATAGTGTGCTACTGATATTGAAATTTTAAAAATAGGGCTTGGTCCTAAAGTCCAAAATAGGTTTGGTCCTTTAGGGGTTAAGTGCACCCCATGAATCAGTAAGTTGTAGAACCACCTTAAGTAGCAATAACTTGAAGTTATCATGTTGTGTTTGACTTTATCAGTTTCTCACATCATTCTAAAGGATTGTTTGGCTCGCTCTTTACGGTGTTACCTCAGTTCATTGAGGTTTGTGGGGTTTTATTTCTCCGCAGCTCTCTGAAGTTCACATCATAGCATTTCAGTTAGGTTGAGTTCTGGACCTTGGCAACACCTTAATTTGTTTCTTTTTTAGCCATTCTTTATAAATTTGCTGGTGTGCTTGGGATTATTGTCCTGTTGTGCTACCCAGTTTCAGCACACATATAGTCGTTAGATAGATAACCTCACATTTGAATCTAGAATGCGTTGTTATAGAGGATAGTTCATGGTCGACCTAATGACTGCAAGGTGCCCAACTTAAGTATCTCCAAACAAGCCAAAATTATGAGCGCTCCAAAAATGTGCTTGATAGTAGGCATAAGGTGTTGGTGCTGATATGTTGTGTTTGGTCTTTGCCAAATATGAGCTATGCACAATGGCTAAACACCTTCACTCTGAACTTGTATGAACTCTGAACTTGAATGTCCAAAGGACATTGTTTCATAAGACTTGTAGTTTGTTCAGAATCAACTTTGCAAAAGTAAGCTGTGCTACTATGTTCTTTTTTTTTTTAAAGAAGATTTTTTACTGCAACTCTTCTAAACAAGCCTTACTTACTCAGTCTTTTTTCAATTGTACTGGCATGATCATTTAACATGCTAAGTGAGCCATGTAGAACCTGAGATGCCTGAGGTTTTTTTTGTAATTTCTCTGAGCATTGCACAGTCTGACCTTAGGTGAATTTGTTGGGATGTAAAATTTCTAGAAAGACTGTCAACTATCTTAAATGTTCTCCACTTGTGAATAATCTTTTTTAAAGTAAAATAACGGACTTCAAGTTGTTTGGAAATGTCTTAGTAACGTTTCTTAGACAACAACAACTGCTTTGCTAAGATCATTGCTGATGTCATTCTTTACTGGCATTGTGTTAACACACTTCTTATTGCACTAGATAATCAAACTGACAAAACTTCTGCTTTTATAGAAGGGGGTCACACCTGGTCTGTTTGGGGACACCTGATTAGTTGCACCTGGCTGCAACGTACCTACTTAATTCCATCGGAAGCCATCATAATGTACTTAAAGGGGTTGTCCGTGCACATGACCGCTCTGGCCTGTGATTGGCTGCACATAGCACGTGAACGATGGATGTGCACTGTGCAGACGGAATGTACGAGCCAGCCACCGGAACGGAACAGGAACATCACAGAGGTGAGTATACTTCTTTTTTTCTATCTCTAATAGACCAACGAGCTTTTGTAAGTCCTAGACAACCCCTTTACTATTTCACAGACAGCTTCTGCATTTTGGTCTAGTTTTTCATATACATAATGACATGGTGCAATCTGTTATGTTTTGCTCTTCATCTGAGGATGTATTTAAATACTTTTAACCCCATCTTTTTGTTTATGTAATGTTAATTTTTTCTCTCCTCTCTCCAGTAGCCATAGTTTTCTTCTTTTTTTTTTAATTGTCTACAAACCTGCATGGGGGCTTGATTTTTTGTGGCATAAGTCACTGTGTAATGGTATCATTTCTTCTACCATATAATGTACTGGAAAAAAAAAAAAGATTGTGGGATGGAACAGGAAAAACAAGATTGCACCATTTTGTATTCATGGCGTTCACTGTGAGCTATACATGATGTGTTCTTTATTTTGATGGTATGATTTATATAATTTTATAGTTTTTATTATGCTTTTTATTTCTTAAGTTTGCTTTGAAACACATTTGGATAACAATATTTGATCTTCATCCAAGCAGAATATAAGTGTAAATATGTTAAAACTGAACAGGACTATAACAAATTAGTTTTACATTAATTATTAAAGTAGCATTTCCAGTGCAGGGAACCTTAACAAAGCTCCATTCATGGGACACGGTAACTCTTTCATTCTCAGGATCAGTGGGGTCACATAGGTAAGACTATCATCTATATGCAGTATGTTTTGATTTGGCCGTTCAAGAACCCCTCATTTTTTTTCTCCAGTGATTTTTTGATGGATATAATGATATAGATTCTACAGTATAGTGGACTTCCTAGGCTCTGATGCACTAAAGCAACCCTAAAATATCAGTATTGCATTGTAGAAATGCTGCTTATTTTATCACATTAATCAAATGTCAGCAACAATTTGGTATTTTTATTATACTTGATGTTACCCAAATTATTTTTGGCAATAATTTCTCATATTATTATAAGTATTGAAGTAAACTGAAATTGTATTCATTAGCAAAAAAAAACAATATAATTCTAAAATTATTGCTGGTAATTAACCAATAGGAAGGCTTACAAAAAGAAATGCATGTGCTCTTAACAGTTTTTGACTTGCGACATACAATGTTTTACTACTTTGCTCATAGCCCAGATTAACAACGTGAAAAATGATGTCATAGGAGGAAAATATTATAGTCTTTAGTAATAAGGCTGGGTTCAGATGCTGTGGAATTGGTGCGAATTTTCAGCAGATTTAGCTACAGAATCACTGAAGATTCATCAGGGATGTGGGGCACAAAACTCTGCTGCATGTGGATTCACCAAATGTTTTAGAAGCTTTTCTCCTTTTTTGGGTTGAACTACACACTTGAGTCACATTATTTTTACCACAAGCTGGTATCTAGAGTAGCTTTGTGTGCAGCACAGACAGCAGCTAGACGAGCTGGGAGTGACTCAGTAAGGTTCTGGTAGGTTATCACAAGTATCTGGAGCCATGATGACTGCAGTGCATCCCACAGCTGCTGGACGGGTGCATGTGGAGGATGCATAAAGCAAGTACGATTATCGAGGTGGTCCCACATATGCTCAATAGGGTTCTGTCTGAGAAATCAGGAAGCCAGGTTAGAACTTGCAATTCTTGTTCATACTCTTTCAAGCAATGTTGGACATTTTTATCTGTGTGATATGTCGCATTCTCTTGCTTGAAGATCCCATCTGCCCTTTGAGAATGTCTTCCACATGGGTAAGTAAGCTCATAAAATGCCACAAAAAAAATTCCCAGACTATAATGCTGTCACCACCAGCTTGTGTTCTTCAAGAAATAGTTACAGGGTGTTGGTTTTCTGATGTTTCTCACCAGACATGCCAACATCCATTTATTTAATAAAGAAAAAATTGTGACCCATCGTAGAAGGCAACCCTTTGCCAATCAGTGCAGACCCACTGGATCAATTTGATGGTGGGCTGCTCCACTGTAGCGTTTCATTCTGCACTTGCACACCTGTGTAGCTGACTTTCACCCCCACATCAACAGCATTTGG
Organism: Phyllomedusa bahiana; assembly: GCA_025379985.1. Classification (NCBI taxonomy): domain Eukaryota; kingdom Metazoa; phylum Chordata; class Amphibia; order Anura; family Hylidae; genus Phyllomedusa; species Phyllomedusa bahiana. The sequence continues at coordinate 100,713 of JAODAL010005483.1, forward strand.
TGTTCCACAGTTTCAATGTCACTTTTTCACATTTGAACTATGTGTCCATTCATGATGCACTTTTACAATGGCATCACACAGACAGGTCACAAACTGTGCAGTTTCAGAACTACCACCACCCTTGACGCAAAGCCAAGAGTTGACCCAACTCTGATAAATCTCCCCTTTACCCATGAATGCAGTGACGGATATGTGTGCAGACAGCCTATTGCACACCCTTTTTACCCACCAAGTGAACTGTGCATGTGACTCCCTTCATGAGCTACACCCTGCTGATGTTGACAGTAGTAAGTGACCATATTAATGTGATTTCAACTGTGTATATTTTTTACTTTATTAGTGAGGTCAATAAAAAATTGTTTGGTAATATGGTGACAGGCATCTCTACACCTTTTCTTTTGGCTTCATTCAAACAATACTATTTTTCCAAACAACCGTCACCTGTACTCTATCAATGATTAGCTACTTCCAAAGGCATCCAGGGCATCTCAATTCACTGTAGCTGCTCTCTTAAATTTCAAATTTAATGTAGTAAAACTTTTACAGAATATAAATAAGCAGCTACAACACTGAAGCTAGGACCTGTTGGCAAAGCTACATTTCACTCTACACCCCCCCTTCCTCTTAATATTTTGCGCATCAAACACACGCAATAATTACAGACGCACACACAGAACATAAAAAGTAATGGTATAAACAGCTTATGTGTCGGAAGTCTTTTTACAGTGCAAACCAAGGATGAGCAGGCAAGCTTAAATGATTATAAAACATGTAACACACCAGAGATTGTATAAGAAATATGGTAATAATAAAACTGGAGTTGAAAAAATAAAGAGACCACCAAGGTCAGTAAATTGCAAATAACAAATGATAGAGAAAACTATTTTTTTAAAATGTAACCCTAAAGGTAAATCAGTATATCTGTGGAACTCTATCATTTGCCTTCTATAGACTCTTCTCTGCTTATTGCTCTAGTCTGAGAGTTATGTGATGGGTATTGATAGAATTGCTAATGGGTATGTTTCTGGAATTGACACAAAGGGCGACATGTATAAAACAGTTTTTCAACAGCCTTATTCTGCAGTAACCAATGCACCTACCTGAGTCCGCTCTACCGCATGTCTAATGTCCTAATGAATGGCGCATTGTTCGGCAAAACTCCACACACTTTCTAATGCCTCAACAGCGACAATGGTGTTCTGGAGGCGTAAAAATAGACACCATAAAAGAATACTCAAACCTAGGCGATTACTGCTTCAGACAGGCAGACCTATCTCCAATGTGTCTGCCTAACCTGAGGAGTCGACAAGTGGAGCTCGAATTGCGAGTGCTTGTCAGGGTCAAAAATGTCCAAATATTCCTCAACTTTACAACAGTAAACTTAATACAATTCTGCGATTATTACATAATTAATCACAACACCTTCTATAACACATGTAATTACTTTAAGTTTACCTGAAGAATGTACATATAAAATAATACTAAACATTTCTCCACTGTCCCACCATAATAGGACACTAATCTCATATACAATGTATTTCAAATTCATAGCATCCTTGGAATTAATTTTCCATTAAATACCCACTGATTATTTGTTCAATTTTATATTTCAAAATTTTTCAACTACATTAAATTTTGACCAACTTTATTTTAGCTGCTCCTCGCCTTTGATCTACATACAGTCCGGAGCCACGCACCAGCACAGGGTATTGCTGGGACCTGTGGTCCTTCCCAAGCCAGGCCATAACTAATGGTTTCTCATCACTGACCCTGCTATTCTAATGATTTATTTCTCTTATTCAGCCTGTCTATAACCTTAATAAATGTTAGATGCATTACTTTATGCGCCTCACAGTCCCGTAATGGCGCCTAATCACATAGGCGAGGCGCGTCGAACTTTACCCACCCATTCTATCTCATTAAAAGCAACCAAACACCTCTTTCATACCCTCAGGCACATTAATACACTCAAACCTCAGCGAGACTTCGACTAGTCACATTGATGTGCCTCCCATCATACTATGTCGCAAAAAATCTACAACTCAAGAGAGTACAGTTTAACAAAAGCCCTTACATACAACTCACCGGCCACTTTATAGGTACGCACCTAGCTAGTAACGGGTTTGGACCCCACCAAATTGCCTTACAGAACTGCCTCACACTCTTCAGTGGCATAGATACCACAAGGAGATGCCCAAAACGATGCTCAAATAGCGTACCCACGAGGGCCCACAGACCAGCCCACAGCACAAAATCATTCCCCACCACCATGAACACCCCACCACCACCAGCTGAACCGTTGACTCACCAGGCAGGCATTGGATCCATGCTTTTCATAGTTGTTGACGCCTAAATTCTGCACCCTACCCCGACACTGTCGCTGCAGAAACATCGAGACCCATCAGACAGGCAACGTTTTTCCAATCTTCTACTGTCGCAATTTTCGATGGAGCTTGGGCAAATAGGAGCCTCAGTTTCCTGTTCTATAGCTCGAAAGGAGTGGCACCACGGGTGGTCTTTCCCGCTAGTAGCCCCATCTGCACTCAAACGTACGCCGAAACTGTTGCGTTCAGAGAAGCTCCATCTTCCTGCCTACCTTGGTTGTCAACGGGTGGCTACTTTGAAGATCACTGAGTTGCAATTTCTATCCGCACAAACCATTCTGCCCATTCCTCCTTTGATCTCTGGCATCCAACAAGTGCCTTTCCGCCCAGAGGACGCCGGTTTTCTTCACTGGATGTTTTTTCTCTTTTTCGGACCTATTCCTCTGTATCCCCAGAGATGGTTGTGCGTGAAACAACATCCCAGGACGATCAAGACAATTTTCTGCAACATACTCCGACCAGCCCTTCTGCACCCAACAACCATTGCCACGATCCAAGGCACTCAAATCACCTTTCTTCCCCATACTGATGCTCGGTTTTTGAACTACACGGAGACTTGTCTTGACCATGTCTACATGCCTAAATGCACCTGACGTTGCCCACCATTGAATTGGCTGATTAAATTACATGTTAACTAGCATTGACAGGTGTACCTAATAAAGTGGCCGTGAGTGTAAGCTGGTGCATTAAAATGATGCCACAATCTTGTTGTGATTTTACACTTGCAAATTTCACACCCAAACTGCGAGTTTGCTAGCTTGGCCTAATACGACATTAATGGGTTCCACCCCAACACAGAAGAAGACATCATAGCCAAAGATGGCGAATAGAGAAGCCAATATACAAAATAATACGCTACCCAAACAGTCTAATGTAGTGGAAAAAAGGCAGCTCTGCTGACAGATACAATCTTTATGTAGGACCTATTAGACACAATGTTTGGCTTTATTTCACTCTATGCTGAATTACTTACCCACTTCAGCAGCAAGAAGAGAAAAGACATACCGGAATCAGCTACAGTTCATGTTCCTAGTGTTAGACTGGAATTACATTAGACCAATTAAGGAAATTACTCTTGGTGCCTGCCTTCTATCTACAGAGAATACTGATAAGTGCCTATCTACAGGGTTCTTTCAACCAACAGCAGTGCTGCTTTAAACCTGGGCTCCAATTAAACAAGCCTTTATTAGCTCCAGCAAAGCTTTAACACTTATCCAAACTGTGGAAAGGGCACTTAATATAATTAGTGTGTCATGTAATCCACTAGACACTTCTAAACAGTCATGATATTCACTTGACAACACCTTCTGACCAATTAGAGAACGGAAAACAGATAGCTTGCTGGTAATAAAGGCAGTTTAATTGGAGCGCAGTTAAAACTGCACCAAAACTGCGCTGTGTGAAAACAACCTAAAGTATGTTATTTGAACAGATTATTAATTTAAACTAATATCAATTTCAATGTCAGCTTTAAATTAGGGTGATCTGTGCTGAGCTTTTGGAACCATAGACTAAGTAAGATGGTTTCTAAGTTAACTAAGTTAAAGTAAAATTATATTTACACAGTATCTTACAAAAGTGAGTACACTCCTCACATTTTTATAAATATTGTATTATATCTTTTCATGGGACACTAAAGATATGACACTTTGATACAATGTAAAGTAGTCAGTGTACAGCTTGTATAACAGTGTAAATTTGTTTTGCCCTGCCAATAACGCAACACACAGCCATCAATGTCTAAACTGCCTGGCGAACAAACAGTGGAGAGATGCACCTACCCTAAGCTTGAAAATGGACAAATTGTGCGCCCAAAAGTGTCACTATTATGTCGTGGCCACCATTATTTCCAACACTGCCCTTAACTCACCTTGAGCATGGACAGGTCACTAGAGCTTAAAAAGGGGGTTGCGTCTCCTTAACATTGATTCATCTTACCTGATCCATATTCCTTAGTTTCCCCTCTTGGAATTCAGGCGACGTGTTTACTGGCCTTTCCACTAGGCTGCATTAGACAGCAGGTCTGTAGCTTTACAACCAGCGCTGTCCAGCCTATCAGGAGATTCAAACAGGATCTGTAACTTCGCGACCTGAGGCGCTGATGCAGCCCACTACAAGAGGGGATAACTAGGACATTTGGTCACGGCCCCTGGTAATGAGAACATACTACAAGGCAAAGTGCCTTGTTTTCATTGCAAGATTCTTTAACATACCACAAGCAATCCTTTGTAGTGAGGACCCCCCCTTTACAACCGGTTGCACACCACTGGAATACCCTCTTCTAACTTCTCACATGACGACAAAATCACGAGCTGGTAGGATGTCAGAGACCTTGCGCTCCCACCACCTTCCTATTTGAGGATGCCCCAACAATGCTCAAAAGTAGATTAGGTCGGGAAACATGCTTGGCCAGTCCAGCACCTTTACTCTCATTTTCATTAGCAAGGCATTGGTCATCTTATTGGTGTGTTTTGGGTCATTATTATGTTGGAATACTGCCTTGCGGTCCAGTTTCCGAATACCCCCCCCCCATCATTGCTCATCGGTTCTGCTAGCCTCCCGTATCTCACACAGTACATGCTGACATTCACTACCTCCCTAAAAGGGGTTGTCTCACTACTAGATTGCATTTTGTACATGTAAAGATCTTGCAACAACACCATCACTATGCATACTATTCCATCACAGTGTCCTACCTATTCTAGATATCCCCTCTTGTATGGGCTGCATCAGCTACCTCAGGTTGGCTGTAGTACAGCACTGTTCTTATCTCTCCTGATAGGCTGCCAGCACCTGGTCACTAAGCCTACCAGACCTGGCATCTACTAGCAGCCTAGTGGAAGCCCAGATAGACACGCCCCCTGAATTCAAAGTTAACCACACACACTAAGCAAACCAAGAAAACAGGCCATCAATGTACAGTGAGACCACCACCATTAAGACACATGGTACTCTCCCCACAGCCAGCAGCACACATTCAGCCCAAAACCATGACACTGCCACCAATTCCATGCTTGCACTGAGTACGGCAAGACAACTTGTCATTAGTACAATCTTACCTTGGTTTGAGCCAGCCACATACACGCTTGACACCACCTGTAACCAAATCATTTTATCCTTGAACTACACAGACCACAGGACATGGTCCATTGTCACCATGTATTAGTACATTCATCAGAACTGCTTTATGGGGGTTCTTCTTGTCATCAATCTTTACGCAGCAAGCGAGACTTTCCTTCTGGCACGACAACCATATAGACCAATTAGATGCAGTTTGCGGCACATGGTCTGAGCACTAGCAGACTGATCCCCCACCCCTTTAACCTCTGCAGCACTGAACATGTGCACATGCATTAAGCACATGCACTCAAATTCTTTGGTCGACCATGGCGAGACCTGTCCTGAGCGGAACCTGTCTTGTTAAACTGCTGTATGGTCTCGGCCACCCTGTTGCAGCTCAGTTTGCAATTTTCTTATAGCCAAGGCCATCTTTCTGTACGACACAAACAACAATAATCCTTTTTTCAGATCCATAGAGCGTTTCTTTGGCACTGAGACTGCCCTGTATGATCTTTCCAGTGACCACGAACAATGAGAGACGTTAAGAGCAGACTAGCACCAAATTTAACACACCCTGGCTCCCCAACACCCCACCTCTAAAACCTTCTAATTATAACTAGCCAGACGACCCCACTGGCAACGGTCCCCTAGCAAATTGGTGCACAATTTCTGTCCATTTTAACTAGGGGTTTAACTCATTTTGTTGCTAAGCTTGTTTCAGACATTGATGGCTGTGCTGTTGATATTCACATTTGAGGCACATCGATTTACACTGTTATACCATGTTGTACACCGCCTACCTTACATTGATTTCAAAGAGTCCATATCTTCACGTGTTGTCCCCTTAACCGATACTAAATACAATACTTCACACCAAAATGTGACAGTATACTCACTTTTGTAAGATACTGTATATATGTTTAACATCATTTTTGTTTTTAAAAAAAACAAACCTTCAACTGTTTTTTCATGATTTTATGTCTTTCTATAATACCTAAGCATGTGATCAATTCAGCACCTCACTGCAATACTAGGCAGTATAAAAAACGTGCTCAAAATCACACTTCAGCTTCCATTTATATCTAAATAGCGTCATTAAAACTCATATTAACTGACCCAGATGACATTCTCTATTTTCTCCACAGGGAAAATAAGATTTTTCTAGACCACAAGCAATACATGAAAGAAAATAGGGTTATCTTTTTCTACACTGGGAGGGGTGGTTATATACACATTTTATCAGGTATATTGCTGAGAAATTTACAACTCCTCATGACCAGAGCTGACCAGACAAAGCAATCCCCATAGCAATTCTCTCACTGCTGTGCTATTAGAGCAGAAGGGAAGTCAGAGAGAGTAATATGTATAGAGGAACTTTAAAAAAATATATAAAAAAAACAGCCATCCACTTAATAGTCGCATACTGCTTGTTAATATGTGAAAAGAAAAATTTAAAAGGTAATGTCCCTTTAAAGTTGTTCAGTCTTGCTGTAAATGTTGAATGACTTCAGATACACTAAGAATGATCTTTTACTGTGTTGCATTCTTTCACAGAACAATTGTACATGTAACGACTGATTGCACCATATTGTCACGTCAGAGGAGGTGCAGTGGGCCCTGACTGCCACCCAGCCCACTTCCAAGCCTACTTGACGTGCTTCCCTAGCAGGCAGACCCCAACTGGACGACAGCCCCTACGCTGCTAAGTGCAGGGCCATCAGGGAAAATGCAGAGTCAATCAGTCCGGGTCGGTAACTGTGCGGTAACGGATAAGCCAAGAAACGTACTCCAAGTGGAAGGTCAGAAACAAGCCGGGGTCAAAACACGGTCAGGAGCACAGTACACAATTGGAGGCAACAAGCGAGGTCAGAAACAGGCCGAGGTCAAAACACGTGCGGGAGTGCGGTACATAAACGGAGAGCAAAACAGAGTCAAAAGGTAAGCTGAGGTCAAGATGCAAGGAAAACAAACAACAACAAAGCACAGGGAACTCTAGGGGAAACCTTTGTCAGGCAAAGCCTGGAGGAAATGAGGAGGATTAAGAGGTCTGCCCTGACAACGCCCCCACAGCTGATTGGTGCGGCATCCGGGCCCTCCGATTGGTCCTAAGGGACACACTCTCGGTTGGGAGAGGCTGCAGAGCTGTCAATGCTGGCTCAGGAGCAGCACCTCTCCCAGGGTGTGGTTCCAGGGTAGACTTATTAACCCCCCAGGTCGTTGTGCTAAACGGGTGGAAGACTGCCCAGATGAACGTATCCTGACAGTACCCCTCCCCCCCTTTTAGGAGGGGCAACTGGACCCTTACCTGGTCTGGGTCTCTCTGGATGAGCATCGTGGAATTCCTTGATGAGGGAATCAGCATGAATCGATCTAGCAGGAACCCACCTCTCCTCAGGACCATAACCCTTCCAATGGACCAGGTATTGCAGCGACCTTTGTACTCTGCGAGAGTCAATTATTCGTGCCACCACATACTCTAACTTCCCCTTAATTCTAATGGGAAGAGGAGGTTTAGCAGGTGGGATAGCGGATGGAACATACCTCTTCAGGAGCGACCGGTGAAAAACATTATGTATCCGGAACCCAGAGGGTAATTTAGGGCGATAGGCCACCGGATTAATCACCTCCAGAATGACATAAGGACCTACAAAGTGCGGCGCAAGCTTACCAGAGGAGACCTTTAAACGAAGATTCCGGGTAGACAATCAAACCTCATCCCCAACCTTAAATCCTCCAGTACAAAGGCGCCTCTTATCACCTTTTCCCTTCTGTCTGGGCGTTCGTCAAATTCTTCTGTGCACAGATCGTTAACGATGACATCCACCCCACTGTGATCAGAAGTAGTGCCGGACAATGATGCATGTCTAGGATGGAAGCCGTAATTACAGAAAAACGGAGAAACACCAGATGAACTGCTATCCTAGTTATTAATAGCGAATTCTAAGTATTTCACCCAGTCTCCCTGCTGATCGGAGACAAAACACCTGGGTTTTTGTGTAACAGTTTGATTCACCCTCTCCGTCTGCCCATTGGTCTCAGGGTGGAAAGCAGAGGAGAAGGACAGGGTAATACCCAGGGCCTTTGCAGAGAGCTCCTCCAGAAACAGGAAACAAATTGAACTCCCTCTATCAGACACAATATTTTTCCATGGTAGCCCAAGCAGTTTAACGATATGTCTGATGAAAAGTTCCGCAAGCTTTTGGACGGACGTAACTAAGCTTTAACTTTATCAAGTCGGCACAAGTCATCTTACTAAAGCGACCCACTACCACCCAAATGACCGGTCCTTGCCCTCAGCAGGTAGGCAGTATCGGTCATAAAAATCCATTGTATAATGTGGTCCAAGGTCCGATCTGGCATAGAAGAGGTTCACACAGGAAACCAGGGCGGAGTTCTGGAAACCTTTGCCCCGAGCACAGTGTCGCAAGGCGTGTTACAGTAGGCGCCACATCACGGAACAATGACGGGCCCATAATTCGGGAATGATCTCTTTGTGCCAGACACTCCGGTGTCCCAATCACACTGATCATGTAATTCTTTTAATAATCGTAAACGAAACTGATGGGACAAAGACCTTAGAAACAGGACAATCCTCCGGTCCTCAAATCCTGGTGTGTCTTGATCTCCGTGGCTAAGTCAGGGGAGATGACAGAGATGACCATTTATTTAGGTAAAATTGGCCCTGGATCATCCTGAGATGAGTGACTGGCACAGAAATATTCTAGACAACACGTGCGCCTTAACATTCTTAGAACCAGGTCTATATGTAACCACAAAAAGTAAATCGAGTAAAAGAACAATGCCCAAAAACGTGCTGACGAGGGTTCAACCTTTTTATCACTCTCTAAAAAGGTACGGTTCTTATGATCGGCTAGGACCATGACTTGGTGCTGGGCACCCTCGAGGAAGTGACGCCATTCCTCGAAAGCCCATTTAATTGCCAACAATTCTCGGTTCCCAACATCATAATTCCTCTCGGCATAGGAGAATTTACAGGAAAAGAAGGCACACGGCTGAAGATTAGTCAAGGCGGTCGATCCCTGAGATAGCACTGCCCCCGACCCAAACGCCGAAGCATCTACCTCAATGACGAAGGGTTTGGTATGATCGGCTTGAACCAACACTGGGGCTGCGACAAAAAACTGCTTGGGTTTTTCGGAAGCCTCTAAGGCCTCCAGTTGCCAGTTACGGAAATTAACCCCCTTTTTAGTCATATCAGTTAATGGTCGGACGAGAACAGAAAAATTACGAATAAATTTTCGATAATAATTGGCAAAGCCTAAGAACCGCTATAAGGCTTTCAGGGAGGATGGGCAAACCCAATCGAGAATAGCTTGAACTTTCCCGGGATCCATACGGAATGAGTTCGGAGTAAAAATATATCCTAGGAAAGGTATCTCCTGAACCCGAAAACACATATCTTAAGTTTGGCAAACAAATTATTTACCCTCAGAATCTGCAAAACTTGCCGTAAGTGTTTAACGTGAGAAAATCAATCCTGCAAATAAATTAAGATATCATCCAGATAAACAACCATGCAACAACCAATGAGATCTCGGAACACATCATTCACAAGGTTCTGGAAGACCACGGGAGCGTTACACAACCCAAAGGGCATAACCAAATATTCAAAATGGCCCTCTGGCGTATTAAATGCATTCTTTCATTCATCCCCCTCCTTGATCCGAATAAGGTTGTAAGCCCCTCTCAGATCCAGTTTGGAGAACCACTTTGCCCCCTGAATTTGATTGAACAGGTCAGGAATCAAAGGTAAGGGATATTGGTTCTTAACCGTTACCTTATTGAATTCCCGGTAATCAATGCAAGGACGGAGACTACTATCTTTTTTCTTCACACAAAAGAACCCCGCACCCAGAGGGGACACCGCAGGCCAGATATGATCCTTCTGTAGACAGATTCTATATCCTGCTTTTAGGAAATCTCACCCCCGGCAATAGTTCAATAGAACAATCTTAGGGCCTATGCGGGGTTAACTGCTCAGACTGAGTCTTGGAAAAAAACACAGCTAAGTCGCGAATAAAGGCAGGAATCTGCTCAATCTCCGCATTACCAAGGATGATGGGAAGACATTTATTAATGCATTGCTTACTCAACCTAATCAATTCTCCAGAATTCCAGTCAATCACAGGGTTGTGCTTCTGAAGCCAGGGCAACCCTAACACCACGTCAGCAGATAAGCCCTCCATGACAAACAGAATACACCTCTCAGTGTGCATAGATCCCACCAGCATCTCAAGCTCAGGAGTGAAATGTTGGATCTTGCCCTCGACCAGCGGGGTAGAATCTATCACCACCACCTGCAAGGAATCAGATAGAGGCCTCCAGGGAAGGCCCAGATGCTTAATGAATGACAGTTGCAAGCTGATTCCAAATCCACGAAGGCCCTCCCGGAACTAGACCTGGAAAGATACAAAATCTTAACTGGAAGCAACAACTTTTTTGACACCATGGGAAATACCTGTTCACCTAGGTGACCCTCCCGTGAGTCACCTAGGCGCTGGAGTTTTCTGTCTGGATTCTCCTGTTGGGACACTTCACGGATGCAACATGATATCCTGCCGTCACTGGCGGGACCCGCAGATGAGGCTCCTAGTTGCATAGGCTCCTTGGGGGGCAGCTCATCATGAGCGGGTCCTGGGGAGGTCACTGAACGGGCCAGCGGAGTAACGGAGTAAATGTCCTCTCCCGGCGTCTCTTCCTAAACCGTCTATCCAGGCGAACAGCCAAAGCCATAGCCTCGTCAAGTGTGCCAGGGGTTGTATAAGCTACCAACATGTTTTTTACATGGTCAGCTAGCCCCAATCTGAACTGGCATCTAAGGGCTGGGTCATTCCACCCCGACGGAACACACCAACGCTGGAACTCTGAACAATACTCCCCCACCGTCCTCTTGCCCTGTCTTAAAGTGGTGAGCTGCGCTTCAGCCACTGCTTCCCTGTCAGGGTCATCAAAAAGAAGCCCCAGGGAGTCAAAAAAGCAGTCTACTGAAGACAACTCGGGCGAGTCGAGGGGTAGCGAGAAAGCCCATTCCTGGGGAGATCCTTGGAGTAGGTACATAATTCCCACCCTCTGCTCCTCATTACCAGAGGCAAGTGAGCGGAGGAAAAAGTACACTCGGCATCCTTCCTTAAACACTAAAAAGGCCTTTCTGTCCCCTGCGAACCTCTCAGATAATTGAATAGGGGGTTCACTAAACTTGGAGAGAGGTGCCGAAGGACTCCCAACCTGAGTGGCACCCTGGGAGGTGTCCTGCTACTGCACTCTAAGTGCCAGATCCTGGACCAACTGGTTAAGCCCCTGCATCTGCTCTACTAATGCAGCCATGGGGTTGGGGTAAATGGTGCGTGGAGAGCAGAGAAATAGTGGCCTGACAAACTGTCACGTCAGAGGAGGTGCAGTGGGCCCTGACTGCCACCCAGCCCACTGTCCCTGCCTACTTGCCGTGCTGCCCTAGGAGGCAGACCCCAACTGGAGGACAGCCCTATGCTGCTAAGTGCAGGGCCATCAGGGATAACGCAGAGTCAATCAGTCCGGGTTGGTAACGGTGCGGTAACGGATAAGCCAAGAAACGTACTCCAAGTGGAAGGTCAGAAACAAGCCGGGGTCAAAACACAGTCAGGAGCACAGTACACAATTGGAGGCAACAAGCGAGGTCAGAAACAGTCCGAGGTCAAAACACATGCAGGAGTGAGGTACATAAACGGGAGAGCAAAATGGAGTCAAAAGGTAAGCCGAGGTTAAGATGCAAGGAAAACAAATAACAACAAAGCACAGGGAACTCTAGGGGAAACCTTTGTCAGGCTAAGCCTGGAGGGAATGAGGAGGTTTAAGAAGTCTGCCCAGACACCGCCCCCGCAGCTGATTGGTGCGGCGTCCAGGACCTCCGATTGGTCCTGAAGGACACAATCTCAGTTAGGAGAGGCTGCAGAGCTGTCACTCCTGGCTCAGGAGCAGCACCTCTCCCAGGGTGTGGTTCCAGGATAGACATATTAACCCTCGCAGGTCGTTGTGCTAAACGCATGGAAGACTGCCCAGATTAACGTATCTTGACACATTGAATTTCTTTTTCATTATGACTTGGCAGTTTCACATACGCATCAATGCTAGCTGCACTTCTCAGTCACAATATACTGAAATTTTACCTAAAGGGCAGCAACTCATTTCAGACTGACATACTGACCCTTTTATCGGGCAAATATTACAAACATTACCATTACAGTGAAAACACAGTATTATAACTCTCATCATTGTGCAAATACATAGCAATGTACAGAAAGGGTTAATCCTGTGCATTACACAATCCTCCACCACATCCTTCCCTCCCTCCCATCATTGTGTTGCAGGTGCTGAAAATTGTCATGGAAGCCTATAAATGGTCAAATAACCTAGGGGGAACTAAAAATCCAAGTATACAGTTTTTTTTTAAAGTTTTAAAAGAATAAAAAAATTAAATTAATTGAAAATACTAAAACAACTACTTTCCATTTTAATTAATTAAAAATAAAAACAAGATATACTGTATATTACTGGCATTACCAATTCTATAAAAGTCCAGTTTATTAAGATATAACATGATTTATCTTGCATTGAACAGGGTAGAAAAAAACCTCCAATGCCAAAATTGTTTTTTTGGTCACTTCACCTACTCAAAAAATTGTAATTAAAAGGGATCAAAAAGTCACATACAGTGGGTTGCAAAAGTATTTATAAACTTTGAACTCTTCCTCAGTTTTAAAGGGGTGTTCTGAGATCAAACAATGCTTGTTCATCCATCAGGGCATGAGTAAAAATAGAACAATAAAACTCATATTTACCTCCTAGATGCTACTGTTCATTCTTGACGGGCATCCCGGTGATCTCCGCTGTAGCTGGGAACGGTGTTTATTTCATGTGACAGCTGTAGCCAATTACAGGCTACAGAGGTCACGTACATGTGATGTTGTGACCTGTGATTGACTGTACCTGTCAGATGAACGATGAACGTTCATTGGCAGCTGCGACTGAGGGAGACCATCTGGATGGTAAGTATTAGCTTTATCTTCTATTTTTTCTCATGCCCTGGTGGACCAACGAGTATTTTTAGATCCCGGAACATCCCTTTAAATGTTAATGCCACAAACTTAAATGTATTTTATTGATATTTTATGTGATTGTGCAATACAAAGTAGCAAGTATTTTTGTATGTTAAGAAAATTAAATGTGCTTTTCCAAATTTATGCAAATTAAAAAACTGAAAAGTGTGGGGTGCATATTTATTCAGCCCCTTTATTCTTTTACCTCTAAATAAAATTTAGTGGGACAAATTGCCTTTAGAAGCCACCAGGGGCGTAGCTAAAGACTCATGGGCCTGGATGCAAAACTTCAGCTTGGGCGCCCCTACTCACAGACACTGTCTGTTCCCAACTAAATGTCACAGATGTCCACGGTGTAGGGTGATGAAGAAAATTATTTCTATTTAAAGAGATTGTTCAATAGAAAAAAATGTATTTCAAATGGGGTAGAAAAAAAGTTGTTGTTGGAGTTTACACTGTTTAATTGACTTATCTGTATTCTGTGGGTCAGTATGTATATATGGGCCCCATTATCAGTGCATGTCACCACTATATAGTGACTAATACCATCATAATATTACTGACCAAACTAGCAACCCAAGACCAATATAACCAATAACAATAATATACAAGGACTAAATAATACCCCACATATCACTACCATATAGTGACTAATACCACTATACTGTTACTGAGCAAACCAGTATAGCAAGATCACTAATACCAACAGCAACAATAGACAAGCACCAATTAATACTGGTACATCATCATCATCCCCATACATTACCACCATAAATGGAGTGAATAATACCATCGTACTGTTACTGAAGGCAAACCGTTACATTAAGACCACTATTACCACCATACGCTGACCATATAGTGGTAGATAGCAATATACACAGGCAGACATATAAGTGAATACAGTGCAGTTACATTTAGGGACTCAAAAGTGACGTGTTTTCTGATGAGCCGTTCCTTCTTTTCTGTCTTCTTCCGGTCTAGATCGCCATGACGTCTTCTTCCAGCCACAACTCGTCCCTGCAGAATTGACCACACAAACGTGTTAGACTCCAAACAGTGAAAGTGCCCCCAACCAACTATAGGGTCCTCATTTGTGCCTCCAATAGGATCACAATCAATATAGTAGACAGCCGACACCTCACCCCCAACAAAAAAGCAGGCGTATAGGTAGACTCCATAAAACTCCATAAAAAAAAGAATCCCCACAATCCAAATAATTGCATTTTTTTCCTGTTCCACCCCGCAGAGAAATATACTTCTGGTTTGCAGTGCATTATACACTCACCGGCCACTTTATTAGGTACACCATGCTAGCAACGGGTTGGACCCCCTTTTGCCTTCAGAACTGCCTCAATTCTTCGTGGCATAGATTCAACAAGGTGCTGGAAGCATTCCTCAGAGATTTTGGTCCATATTGACATGATGGCATCACACAGTTGCCGCAGATTTGTCGGCTGCACATCCAGGGATGCGAATCTCCCGTTCCACCACATCCCAAAGATGCTCTATTGGATGAGATCTGGTGACTGTGGAGGCCATTTGAGTACAGTGAACTCATTGTCATGTTCAAGAAAACCAGTCTGAGATGATTCCAGCTTTATGACATGGCGCATTATCCTGCTGAAAGTAGCCATCAGATGTTGGGTACATTGTGGTCATAAAGGGATGGGACATGGTCAGCAACAATACTCAGGTAGGCTGTGGCGTTGCAACGATGCTCAATTGTACCAAGGGGCCCAAAGAGTGCCAAGAAATATATTCCCCACACCATGACACCACCACCACCAGCCTGAACCGTTGATACAAGGCAGGATGGATCCATGCTTTTCATGTTGTTGACGCCAATTCTGACCCTACCATCCGAATGTCGCAGCAGAAAATTCGAGACTCATCAGACCAGGCAATGTTTTTCAATCTTCTACTGTCCAATTTCGATGAGCTTGGGCAAATTGGAGCCTCAGTTCCTGTTCTTAGCTGAAAGGAGTGGCACCCGGTGTGGTCTTCTGCTGCTGTAGCCCATCTGCCTCAAAGTTCGCCGTACTGTGCGTTCAGAGATGCTCTTCTGCCTACCTTGGTTGTAACAGGTGGCAATTTGAGTCACTGTTGCCTTTCTATCAGCTCGAACCAGTCTGCCCATTCTCCTTTGACCTCTGGCATCAACAAGGCATTTCCGCCCACAGGACTGCCGCTCACTGGGTGTTTTTTCTTTTTCGGACCATTCTCTGTAAACCCTAGAGATGGTTGTGCGTGAAAATCCCAGGAGATCAGCAATTTCTGAAATACTCAGACCAGCCCATCTGGCACCAACAACCATGCCATGTTCAAAGGCACTCAAATCACCTTTTCTTCCCATACTGATGCTCAGTTTGAACTGCAGGAGATTGTCTTGACCATGTCTACATGCCTAAATGCACTGAGTTGCCGCCATGTGATTGACTGATTAGAAATTAAGTGTTAACGAGCATTTGGACAGGTGTACCTAATAAAGTGGCCGGTGAGTGTATATATTGTATAGTAAATGGTACCTTTAAGAAGTACATTTTATCATGTTAAAGCAAGGTTGTGTTATTAGTGGAAAAAAAAAAAAAGTTAAACCCCTGGTGGTGTGGAGAAAAAAATAAAGGCGTTTAAAAACAAAATTCAGCTTAGGGGAAGAGGTTAATTTTTACTATAAATTTATAAATAATAATCTGTACAGTTTGCAGGTCATATCATTGAGTTGAAGCTAAATTAAATCTTCAGCACTGTTTACTATGTGGCAAGATAGTTTCATCCAAAAAATAACTTCATTCTCATGAAACCTGCTTTCTATAGATGGGATGAGAACAGTGAAAATTCGTTTGAGGATTGCCCCTGTTAACCCCCCGACCTTGGCGTATCCATACGTCCAGGTTTTTGGGGGGTTCACGCCCCGGAGTATGCATACCCCCTAAGATCGCGCGAACTCTAAACCCAGATTTCTTTGCGTCGGAGGGGGTGTACTGTATATTACAGCTACATCCCGCAGCGTCGGCCCCGACCCGCGTCCCCGGGGGAGGGGGGGGGGTTTTACCCTTTTTATTGCCCCAACGGGTCCAATAACTAAGGGATGCAGGAGGAGATCGCTCCTCCCGCGTTCTGTCGGCGGCAGCAACGATCCTTGCAGCCCTGCCCTTTTGACAGACAGCCCGGGGGGCTAAATGAAGTTGTCATGGAAACCCGTGCATGCAATAGCAATAAAGACTTCATTTAAAGCCCCTATGGGGGGAAAAAAGTAAAAAAAAAAAGTGAAAAAAAAAAAGAAAAAAAAAGTAAAAAAAAAAATTTAAAAACATGTAAAACATAAACACGAAACATTTAAATAAAAAAAAACTTCAAAACCCCCCCCTTTTCCCCCCTTTACAAAAGCCAATCGCCCCAAAAAAAAAAAAACAAAAAAAAAAATCAAAAATAAATAAAAAATACCCCTATTTGTAACGCCCCCAGGTAACGATGTTATTTACCGACGGGTTAAAGCCGTAAAAAAAAAAAAAAAAAAAAAACAATAACATAATTAAGATTTTGTTCATCCCCGCACTAAAAAAGGAATAAAAGTTCAAAAACCCTTAAAAAACACCAATTTGTACCAATTAAAAATCGTTCATCCCCCAAAAAAAAAAGTCCCCAACAAGCTTGTTCGGGAAAAAAAAAAAAAAAGTTTTGGCTCTCAGAAACAGGATCATAAATATTCTTTTACACACTAAAAAACTTTTTTTTTTTTTGTTAAAGTGCTTTTAACAAAAAAAAAACTATAAATTTGGGTATCCCATAATCGTATCGCCCCAGAGTAAAAAACAATTATTTGGAAACTGCACAGTGAGCGTTTTTAAAAATAAAAAAAACCAATGGTTTCCCCGTATTTTTTCACTCTCCCCCTTCCAAAAAAACGGATTTAAAAAAAGATCAAAAAGTCTTGTCCCCCCAAAAAAAGAACCAATAAAAACGTTTAACTATCCCACTTTTGTTTTTTACAAACCTGTATACAGCTAATACACAGAAAAATAAAAAAGTTATGGCTCTCCAGACTATGGCAAAGCAAAAATTGTTTTTCCTGTTTGAAAAAAAGTGGGGTTTTTATTTTATAAAAGCATAAAAAAAATAAAAAAATATACAAAATTTGGGGATTGCTGTAACGTAACAACCCGCTGATAAACTGCATGTCATACTAACGCGAGTGCCGCATAAAAAATAAAAAAAAAAACCCACCAGGATTGCTTTTTTTTGTTCAAAAACGCCTCACAAAAACCTTAATAAAAAAAGGAAAAAGTGTTGTAAAGCACCCCAAAAAGGTACCAAAAAAAGCATCAATTCCCCCTGCATAAAAAAAGGCCCTACACAGCCTTTCACACAGCAAAATAAAAAAAATTATGACTGTCAGAATAGGACAACATAAAAAAACAATTTTTTAATAGACCTATTTCTATTGTGTAAAAGTAATAAAAAAATAAAAAACTATTAAAATTTATACCATTGCAATTTTACCCGACCCCCATAGTAAAAATTATCACATCATTTACAGTGCACGGTGAACACGTAAAATTAAAGCCCAAAAAACAATGGTGGAACTGCGTTTTTTCCCCCCATTTTCATGGCCGAATGCTAAAAAAAACGATGGAACAAACCCGTGCAAAACCCCAAAAATACACCCCTATCTGCGATCCATGAAGGGTGTTGAATCCAAAATGGGGAAACTTCTGGAAGGTTTCACCTGTTCTGGTACTTTGGGGGGCTTTGTAAATGCGACATGGCTCCACCAAACTCTGCGATCCAAAAGCCAAATAGCGCTCCCTCCCTTGTACCTCCTGCCATGCACCCAAACAAACAGTTTTAAAACCCACATCCTAGGCTACCACAGTGAGAGGTACATACTTTATGGGAATAAAAAAAATTTGAAACAGGAAAAACCCAATGTGGATCAACAGGGATGTAAAAGAGGCAATAAAAAAAAAAAAAAGTGTTTCACCTACTAAAACAGGAGGGCAGTGAAGAGGCACTAAGAAGCTATAGGGAAAAAAAAAAAAGTGTTGTAAAATAAAAATAAAGGAAGCAAAGCTGGAGACGGAAAGACATATTGCTATAGAAAGTAAAACTAACCCCAAAATGTTTTTTAACTATATAAATAGTAAAAGATTAAAACAGAAAATGGTTGGCCCTTTGAAAAATATGAGGGAGAGACAGTAGAGGGCGATGAGAAAAAGCAAACGTATTAACACTTTTTTCGCCACTGTTTTATTTACCGAGGAGGATGACCTTCCTGTTGAACAGAGAGATGTGGTAAACTCCAACTTAAAAGTTTCTTGTCTAACCCAGGAAGAAGTGCAGCTCCGTCTTAGGAAGATTAAAAAAGACAAATCCCGCAGGTCCAATGACAATACACCCACGATTCCTAGAGAGTTAAGTGATGTCATAGATAGGCCCTATACTAATATTAATTGGACTGTCCCTAAATAACGGGGTAAATGTCCCAAAGGATAGCGCCATAGCAAATGTGGTTGCAATATTCAAAAAGGGACAAAAAGAAGATCCAGGAAACTATAGGCCACTAACTAACAATCCTCTGATGTAGGTAAAAAGTATAAGGTTTTCTACAAGATGCTACCAGGAGTATACTCCCCCACAGAAAATAAATGTATAACTCCTGTTTACCAGCATGGTTCATGAAGGATCGGTCCTGTGTCCGACTAATCTTCAACAGCTTCTATGAGAAGTCAGAGCTAGACTGGATCGGGTGTAGGCACTGGAGGTCATATATCTAGATTTTTTTCTAGAAGCATATGATACGTGCCACATAAAAGGTTGGTAATAAAATGAGATGCATGGACTTGGGGAAAATGGTTTGCAAGTGGGTAAGTAACCTGGCGTCACTGCATAGTAAAACACAGGGTAGTAAATAACGGTACCTACACAGACTGTGATTCGCTGTTACTTACAGTGGGTAACGACAAGGTCAGTATTGGGCCCTATTCCTCTTTAACATTTTCATTAATTATCTTACACAGGGAATACACAGGATAATATCTATCTTTGGCAGACGATACTAAGCTCTCTGGTACAGTAATCCACACAATAGAGGATAAATATTTAATTACAATGGACTGTAAGTTGGGAGGTCTGTGGCAGGAAATGGCAGATGAAAGGTTTAAACACAGATAAAATGCAAAGGTTATGCACAGTGGAAGAGAAAGTCCATTATCAAGAATACATGTTAAATGGCAAAACACAGGTTAAACAGAGTGACAATGGAGAAGGACTTGGTAACCTGGTGGACGAGTAAACCTTAATTGTTTAGCAGCCAGTGTCAGCGCAGCAGCAGCCAAAGCAAAAAGGATCATGGGTGCATTAAAAGGGGCTAGATTCACAAGATGAAACATTAATCTATTCTCCATTATATCAAGGTCATGTAGACCACACATGGACTATTGTGTGAACCGTTTGGGTCACCCAGTGCATCAGAATGACATTGTTAGAGCATGAACAGGTACAAAGGCGGCAACCAAACATAATAAAAGGACTGGTGTTGACAACAGTACACAGAAAGATGCAAGATAGTTTATTTGTTTAGAGAAAAGCAAGGCTTCCGGGGGACATAATAAAATAGTTTAAATACAAACAAATTTCACTAAGAGATCTCACCCAAGATTTATTTTAATACACCGGGCAGAAATCTAGAACAATGGGGCATCCATTAACGTCTTGAGGAATGAAAGTTCTACATAAACATAGAAATGGATTCTATACTGTAAGGACAGTGAGACTATTGGATTCTCTGCAGAAGGGACTGTGTCATGTGTATTCAATAACGAGTATCAAAAGGTTTGGATGCATTTCTTGGAGCTGAATAAGATAAACAATTAAAGTAGACTCAGATTCAGGGAGAGGGTCATTGATCCAGATTGCGTTTTACTGATTCGCGCAGTATTGGAGTTCAGGAAGGAATTTTTATCCCAAAAATGAGGACAATTGGCTTCTATCCCCTCATATGGGGGTTTATTGCCTTCCCTCTGAGATCAAACACCTTAGCACAACAGGCTGAACTAGATTGACAACTATGTCTTTTTTTAACCTTACAAACAAAAACTATTAAAACTTATGTAAGCGATTGCCGAACTTAGGTGAAGAAATTGCTTAACAAAGATTTGTTTTTGTTTTTATCCAGGATTCCCTTGTAAACTATGAAACGATTTTAACTAAAAATTGCAGATTATTTGGAAAAAAAATTTTTAATTTTCACAGCCTAATTGCTAAAAAAAAATTTGTGAATACACTCTGTGTGGGTGCTAAAAACGCACGTACCCACCTGTCTTTATACCGTTAAGGGTTAGTTTTATCCAATTATGGGGTCTTTTAGGTGTGTTTAATAAGTTTTACACTACCTTAGGGCCTCTTCAAAGCCTGAAATGGTGCCTAATAAAAATTGCATATGAAAATGGGGGGAGACCCACCAGGAGTCCAGGTAGGTGCTCCTCCTATCTGGGCTTATGGGTGACCAAATAATGCACTAGGCCTATATGGATGATTTCTATAAACGGCAGACCTGGGGTGAAAAGATATTTACATTGCATTTACCTAGTCACTCTTTGACCGTATTCCAGATGGAATTAATGGATAAATATTGAAAATCTGCAAAAACTTGGAAATTTTGGAAATATTCACCTCCACTTTGGCTTTAAGTTAACAAACTTCTTAAACACTGTTGTAAATACTTATAATGGTCTATTTTCATAAGAAGGCGTCATTTTAGAGGTTTTCTAACATACAATGCCCCTCCAAGCCTCTTCAGAACTGGGACAGGTACCCCTAAAAAAATGTATAGATTGCAAATTTTATTGAAAAGATGAGAAATTAACTAATACAATTTTGTGTCTAAGCCCTCTAAATGACATAAAAAAACAAAGGGACATTTAGTAAAATGATGCCAAACTACAGGTAGGATAATATGGTAGATTTGCTTAGTAGAAACTATTTTGGGTGGTGAAAGAATTATGCATTCTTGCACGCAGAAATTTTTGGAACTTTCAAAATCACAGATTTTCCAAATTTATTCATGAAATTTTGATTATTTCATTTCCACAAAAAACCAAGGATAGTAAAAGGATAAAAATTTTCTTACACAAACGTAAAGCCCAATTGTGTACACGAGAAACAACTGTTCATCCTCACATGTATAGGTTAATAGATCCCAAAAGTTATTCACACATAAAGTGACATTATGTCAATTTTCAAAAATAGGCTGGTCAAGGAAAGGCCAAAACAAAAAAAAACAAAGAAAAAAAAAAAAACCAAGCGAAAAAAAAAAAAAGAAAAAAAAAATATAAAAACTGGCTGGGTTCTTAAGTGGTTAATGTACTGGATTTGGCCACTTGCTCTAAGTCTTCATAAATGGACATCAACCTAATGGACATTAATTTTTTTTTCTTTTTTTTATTTCTTTAGGTATCATCTTATATATGTTATTAAAATGACCAGACACCAGATAAAAATTCCAGCGTTATCTCCTTGACCAGTGCAGACTGGAGATTCACCAGTGTATGTCACTTTTATCCAATTATCCACACTCCATGATCGTTTCTTTCTAACCAACTGTAACCTTGTTTCTTTCTGTTAAGGTGTTAGTGCTTTTATTGTCTAGCTTTTCTATACATAAATCCCATTTAATTTAGCCAATTTCATACAGTTTTGTCACAAACATTTACTCCAGTTCTTGTCTTTTGTTTAGTTGTACATTTTCTCCCTTTAGAGGTTACCGTTTTAAGTTAGACCTGGTTCACATTTGCAACAGAGTTTGTGCTATTTTTTCCTTATCAACTACAGACACCACAGTAGTGACCTGACGGCCCATCATAATTAATGGGGCCCGTCGGGTGCCACAGGTTTCCGTAGTGAACAGATCCCATGGCTTCAGTTATTCACCTCTGGGGCATAGGTTTCCGAACCTCCAATGCAGATGTGAACCAGGCCTTAACTATTAGGAACAACCAATATTTTTAGCCACACTCCACGATAGAATTTCTATCCCAAATTATATTGCATTTGATATATCTGTAAGCTATAAATTCTGTTTGAAAGGGGAAATGTGTTCCTTTACAATTAGCTATTTGCACAGCTCATAACGTCAGTAAGTGCTCATTTAAACTGGTAAGACTACTTTGCTATTGTTTTAAGTGGTTCATACTCCATGATCTGTATATTCTGTGTAAAATAATTTATTATTCTCTATAATAACTCAAAAGTAAACATGATTGAAAATGTTAAAAAATAAATAAATTGATAAAAATATATTATTGGAATAAAATATTTTATCCAAAGAAAGATATTAATAAGACAATAAATGTTTGTAAATGACCCACTCCGGAAAATTTTCCTTTAATCTCTGACACCATACAATATTTCTATGACATTAATTTTCAAACCGTTTAAAGAAATTCTTAACATATTTTACATATTCATTGTGTCCTAAACTGGTCAAAGTATATAATGATGGTGGAGATAAAAATAATTTGGGAACTAGTGCTCAGCTTGGAAACTAGTTTGGATTGCATCTGTACTGTAGTTACTGTGGGTAATATTTTTCATCCTAACCACCAATTGCAGTTTTATGTGCATGTAAATTTGCTTTTTGTATATTTTAAAACAATCTCGTACTGTAATCATATCTGCCATTAGTCTTTTGAGCTTAGTAAAATGTAATTAGCCTAGCTATGGCTTTGTCATCAGTGCAATATGGGCTAGAAATTCTTTCTTGTCATAGTAACTTCATAAGTCAGTGACAAAGAAAATAAGTTAAAGCCATCAATTCAATAATTTTATAAATGTAGCATATTATATTTACCAAGTAGTAGCAGTTATATTGTACAAAATGTATCGTTGTTTGGCTAATTTTGTTTACGAAAAGATAAATATGCATATTTGGCTGTTAGCTTTGTTCACAACAACTGGCTTATGCGGGCTTACATACGCCCCGACAATACCTGTTTGAATGGGTGGCGGGCCGTTGTAGCAAGGGGGCCGTCACCATTCCGCGGCCCAAATAACTAACAATACTAGCGTGCGTATACGCCGCTAGAAAAATGACATGTCACTTTATGCTCCTCCCGGCGGCGATTCGCCAAGCGTGGAGAAGGATACGTAACTCCATAGATCTCTAAGAGAACTGTGGATTACCCTTAATAGACTGGGACGGTATATGCCAGCCTGGTAATTCCAGCACAGACACTGACATAGCGCATTAGTAAAATAGAAAATCACAGTTGGCTGAGAGCTTCTTTTCCTCTGCTTTTTTTTCTTTGCAGAGTTCTTGCAAGCTTCATTCCATAACAATGGTTCGAATGAGGAAAAAATACTTTGTGCAAAAAAAACAAAACTATTTTAGAATATAACGTTTACTAAATATTCCATGAAAATGTAGCAATTGACCCCTAGTAGGAAATGTGCAATTAAAAATATTGCTAAAGGTATAACATTTAGGAAGGGGGAAAAAAATATATAAAGTATAGCCTTTATTTAATATCCAATTTAATACTTATATGACCCCCCTAAAGACACAGAAAATAAAAAATGAGTTACTAAACCTACACAAAAACCTATATACTAATGAGCTGCCTGAACACACAAAGGAGAACTGATCAGACCAGATAAGGGTGCGTGCCCCCTAACTGGAACCTAAACTAACACTATCCCTAATTTACCCCTTAATGATATAAATAACGACAAATACAACGTATTTGTCGTTATTTATGTCATTTAGGGGTTCCTGTTAGGGGGCGCCCTTAAAATGTAATAAAAATGCGATCAAAAACTCATTTAAACACCAAAGTGGTAAAGCGTCAGTTCATCACTGGCTATCAGAAGACAGTGATGCATAAATATTGTTTTACACAATGGAAATGCTTCAACATAACAATCTATATACATTGGTAATTGCATAATCATAATGAGACCCGGCAAGTAAAATTATCTTGTCACGGATACTGCAGGGTGAGCTATGCTAAAAATAAAAAACACTACTAGGATTGCAGTATTTTTTTCACCCTGCCTTCAAAATATGGATTTAATACCAATCAAAAAGTCTTGTCCCCCCAAAAATGATACAAATAAAAATGGCAACTCATCCCAAATACATTTCCATTGTGGAAAAGTAATAAAACATAAAAAACTATATACCACTTATATCATTGTAACTGTACTGATCTGCATGGTTATCCTGTCAATTTATGCCACACAGCGAATGCTAAAAAAACTATGGAACACATGTCCACCCAAAATTCACAATACACCCCTAGATGAGATTCATGAGGGTGTTGAATCTAAAAAAGGGGGGACCTTCTGGAAGGTTTCACCTGTTCTGATACTTTGGGGGATTTGTAAATGTGACATGATACCCACCAAAACAGCGCTCCTTCCCTTGTACACCCTGCCATGCGCCCAAACAGCAGTTTACACCAACATGTAGGTTACTGACAAACTTGGAAGAAATTGTATGATACATTTTGGGATGCATTTTTCCATGATTCCTTTTAAAAATTAAACATTTTCAGCTACAACTGCATTTACTGGAAATATATTTTTTATTTTCACAGACTAATGTTAAAAAAATCTTTGAAACACATGTGTGGTCAATATATTCACTAAACACCTGGACATATTCCTTAAGGAGTGTATGTTCCAATATGAGGTCGTTTAGGGTGTATAATTACTGTTTTAGCGCACATAGGTAATTGCAAACCCTGGTTATGGCACAAAAAATATCCTAAGGAAACTGAAACCCTAAAAACCAGTAGGTGCTCCTCCTGTCCTGAGGCTTGTGGTTGAGTCAAGTAGCGCTTTAGGGTCACATATGGGATATCTCTAAAAATGGCAGTCAAACAGGGAAATCAATATTGAGTTATGGTTCTCGGTTAGCATCTACTGTATTCCAGTAAATAATGTCTAAAAATAGAAAATCTGCAAAAAAAGTTAAATTTTGAAATTTCTGTGAAACCCCCAAAGGGTTAACAAATTTCCTAAACACTGTTTTAAACAGGTGCAGTCAAAGATGGGGGTCTCTAACATATAGGGTTCCCATTCAAAACCACGACAGAACTGACCTTACCCGTAAACTCCGTAATGCAAATTTTTCTTTGAAAAATGTTGCAAAAATTGCTACTAAAATTTGTAACTCCCCGAATGTCATAAATAACAACAAGTAAAAAATATATGCAGCCGACAGTAGACAAATGGGAGGATGCTAAGCCTATAAACAATTTTGTGTGGTATAATCTTTTAAAAAAAAATTCACAACATTTTGATATTTCTCACATACTTCTAGGGACATGATTTTTCTTTTTACACTATATACTCTGGATCAAAACTATAGCACAATAGGCTGAATTGGATGCATGTGTGTCTTTACAAACTATGGGGGACATGTATGAACGGTACATGGCACCAGAGTCTGGGGACGTCTTTTCAACCAGAGATCTAGCACAGCCCCAATCGCTATATTTTTAAAATGTCCTGCTCACCAATATAGGCGCAATACAGAAGCACCCCCGTGACACTTTGTTTATGCACCTGAAGTTGGAGGTGTGATTGAGGTTGTCACACTACAACCGACGAATCAACACATTAGAGCTTCAGAACGGGCATTCCAGGCGCATTTACTGCTGTAACCGAATAGACCTACACTATACAAAGTGGGTATACTGAGCCAGAATTTGTATTTTCTTCTCCTGCGCTAAAATGCACCTGATTTATGACTTGCAGTAGACCGGGTTCATAGATTCAGGCGCATTCTACACTATTATTATGCACATAAAAACTGCCGTCTAAGCGCCAAAAATCATACATGTCGCCCTATGTAGCTATGTAATTATGCCTGTCTCTTGTGACTGGGGCTGTCATAGCAGAAAGCAACTCTGATCTTGTGAAATTTTTTCTTGGCCTAATTAGACCCATTAGCTCAACATACTGACAGGCTGGGTACCCGAGATCACGATGGACTCCAGTCAATTAAAGGGTTATGCCACGATGTAATGAAGACGTGGGATTCCTCCAAAAAGGGTATATTAATCCCTTTCTTCTAAATATATGGTGGAATAAAAAAAAATTGCTCAGCCTGAGGAGAGCTACAGCTGAGTGCCATGTACCATGTCCCGTTTAGTTTATTAAATGCTTGCATTAGATACACCAGGCCAGAGTGAGACAGAGCTGCTGGCTTGGGCCTATTGCGCAGAGCACACTTCTTATACTGATTGAGATGTAATGCTGAGAAGCTTTTAATGCACTGGAAGAAATATGTGTAGTTTTGTATGACAGAATCCTCTAGATTGATAGTGTGATTATGCTGAGTATGATTCCCTGCTTTATCTGATGACAGGGAACAGAAGAGCTTTTCAAGAGCTGAAGGAGAAAGCTGTTGTCGATTTATAACAGAATCCACTAGTTGTAGTTTTGATTTTTTGAAGGTGAAACAATTCACACATCCCTTAATGCATGGCTACAGTGCTCTGGCTGTGTCTCTCTCTCTCTCAGCTCAGCATTGCTTTGTTTACATTTTCTTCTTAGCAGATAAGACATGTCCTGGCAAAACCCCTTTAAGGTGCTTTCACACAGTGTGTTTTTGGTGTTTTTTTAGTGTCTTTTTTTTTCTTGCAAAAATTCACATCATTAATTGCTGTGCTTTTCTCAAAAACAAAACACACCAAAAAGACACTGTGTGAAAGCACCTCAGAGTGTTTTTTAAAACTCCTTTTGCCCATAGTTACATGACAAAAGAGAGAGTTATTTGACTTTAAACAGATGATCATACATGTGGCCCACTTTGTCAAAGCAACCTAAGGTCAGAAAATCCTACTGGTCATTTATCTAGAAAAAAAAAACTGTTCAATTATATTTTGTGAGAAAAAAAATAATAATCACGGGAACATAAAATGTCATTATATGCCTGTTAAGGTGCTAGGTACCCTGCAGCTGTTTGTGCACTAAACAATAGTAATACATTTGTAATTATTTCTTGCTTGTAACACACATTCTTATTCCTCTAGCTTTGAAGACATAGTGTAGTCTTACTATGAATCAAAATATAAATGAAAAAACATCTATTACTTTCTAAAACAAATTTTAATAGGAGCCATAATTTTAACATACTGTAACTATTAAAAGCAAAAATCTCGTGCTTACAACTTGGCTTACACCATTAGTCATAACAATAAAGTCAGTGACAAGTAAATGTGAGAAACATTAATAAACTTGTAGCAAAGGCATATGTTAAGCAGTGGGGAAATATTAGGCAGCCAGTGAACATCATGTGTTGGAAACCAGAAAAATGGGCTCATGTAAGGATCTGACGGACTCTGGAAAAGGCCAAATTATGGTGGACACAGGATTAGGTCAGTGCATCTCCAAAACAATAGGTCATGTTTTATGTTCCTGGTAGGCAATAGTTAGTACCTACTAAAAGTGATAAAAGAATAGACAACCGACTTAACCAGGTTGTTGCATACCCAAGGTTCATGTGGAGAACCCAACTGGTATGATCCTACAGAAAAGCTACAGTAGCCTTATCTGCTGAGAGAGTTATTGCTGGCTATGATAGAAAAGTATCAGGATACACATTAAATCGCAGCTTGCAGTCTATAGAGTTGCGTAGTCAATGCTGATATTAACCCCTATCTACCACCAAAAGTGACTATAATATTCAATTGAGCAACAGAACTGGACCATGAAGCAATGGAAGGAGTCCTTATCTGCTAAATTACATCATGTGGATGGTTGTGTGAGTGTGTTGCTTACCCAAGGGAAGATATAGAATCAAGATAGAAAGAAGGCAAGTCAACAGAGACATTGTGATGTTCTGGGCAATGTTCTGCTGGGAAACCTTGGGTTCTTGCATTAATATTTGTGTTACTTGAACACGTACCCTCTAACTAAAACTTGGTTAACCCCTACATGGCAGTAGTATTTTGTAATTGCAGTGGCCTTCCAGCAGGATAACGTGCCCAGTCATATTGCATAAATTGTTCAGGAATCATTTGCAGAACATGACAAAGAGTTAAAGGGAACCTGTCACACTGATCATACTATTTGATCTATAGGCAGTATGTTCTCGAGCAGAGGGAAGTGAGCAAATTGTGATTTTGTTTTGTAGGGAAAGATTCAGCACAACTTGTAATTTATTAATTCAAATCCCTGAATTATTTAAGTTTAAAGAGTCCAATAGTAATCAATGATTGACAGGCTTCTTGGTATGAGTGAACATACAAAAATAGTTGTCAACCACAGATATGGGCTTGTTCACACAACGTTTTTGATCCTTTTTACGGATCCATTTTTGAGAAGTGAAAAGCGCATCCAGAAAGTGGATCCGAAAAACGCAACAGTTGATACTTTATTTGGATCCGTATTGTATGCTTTTTCACTTGCGTTTTACGGATCCACTCTCTCTCTCTCTCTTTCTCCTTCCCCCAGCCATCCATCCCCCTGCAGCACCTCCCCAGCCATCCATCCATCCCCCTGCAGCACCTCCCCAGCCAGCTATCCATCCATCCCCCTGCAGCACCTCACCTCCCCAGCCAGCCATCCATCCCCCTGCAGCACCTCACCAGTCCAGCCGCCGATCCCCCGTCCGTCCAGCCGCCTCTCAACGCCGATGCCCCGTCCGTCCAGACGCCGCCGCCGCCGCTCACCGTAATATGGATCACAAAAACATCGTGTGAACAAGCCCGAAGACCTTCCACTGGACTTCTTAACCCAGAATAAGCACTAAATGAAATAAATAAATTACAAGTTCTACTGAATCTTTCCAAACAAAATTATATATCAATGTGCTCAGCTCCTCCTGCTCCATAATATGCTGCCTGCAGTTTACATTGCAAGTTCAATGTGACAGAGTCCCTTTAAGGTGTTGACTGGCCTCATAAGTTGGTCATCTGTGTACGTACTACAAAACCCCCCACAATTGACGGAACTTAAAGGGTTGTGCTCATCATTCACAGAGCCTGCTCTTCACAGACAGCTTCAGGCTCACACTTCCTGATCAGGCTGTCAGCTCTGTTATTTCTAGATGAGCCTTATTCTGCCACCGATGTATGTTAGAGAGGTCCCTGAAGGGTTTTAAGAAGTCTCTGCACAAGCCTAATGTAGATAGTGAGCTCGCTATATTAATCCCCTTCCAAAGCATGTGGAGTCCAGTAAGAAGGATGCAATGGATTTGCTTCAGGTATTTATTTACTGTACCTTAAGATAACATGCAGGAGGTTACAATTTATGCGGTCAAAACTAATTCTCCTCTCAGCTCTATGCAAACATGTCTGGACAAGATGGAGTCAGAGCTACAGTGAGGCATGACGGGATGTGACTTCACAAAACAGGAGGAGGAAGATGGCCGCAAAGTATTATGGGAGTTATGTCATCTTCATAACCATAAAAACAATTACAAACAATGCCACAGGGTGGCAGCAAACAAGCGAAAAATTGCATATAATAAACATAACATGAATACACATGTAATATGAATTGCGACAACTGGAAGCCATAGCTGGGAAAGCACAATCCCCGTCTGAAATCCTTAGGATTTCACTATTTTACTTGATTTCCAATGTTCATCTGGTGATCCAACAACAGTTTTAGATCCTGAAAGACAAAAGGAAAAACAAGCAAAACACAACAATAATGTGAAATGGATGGACATGGAAAGTCCAATGTCAAATATGCCTCGTCCTAGTGCAGGCAGTCAATAGAAAGTTCCTTTTGGCTTTGACTGCCAGTGCTCCTGAACAGGCAGTTTCAGGACAGTCTTAGATGTTTACCTGCAGCCTTTTAAGGTACCATTGGTGAAATGTTTGTGGTGCTTGGTAATGTCCTATCAGCAGGGTAGCAACAGGAAGATTCTCTTCTGACTTGGCAATTGTGATGCTGCGTACGAGCTTTTGCCATTTGGAGAAGCGTTCAAGGCGATGACAGATTAAACCAGACATCTCTTTGGAGTTGGTGACAAGGGTATTTACTTCAGGACAAATCTCTGGATCCTTGTCAGGATCTTGAAGACTGAAGACATCTTGAATAGAAGTTTCCTTACTCTTCTTCAGCAGGAACTCTGGACCTATCAACCAAGAAGAATTTGCAAAGACACTCACATATCTGGCTGTACACAATCTGCAGGATTGAGATGAGATGGAACATAGTACCATTGCTCAGGTTTGGAGGACTTTCTTATCCTTTTAATGCGGTTACTGACATAGACATAGAAGCGTTTTGTCTGGTTTAGTAAATTGATAAATAGAATAACCTTGCTGTCTGTGTAATATTGAATCTCATTCACATGAACGTCTAGCTCATGCTGTATAAAGTTTGCAATCTCCATGACTTGTACAGTTCCACAAAGTTGAAGCCTAGGGATTGAATGCTCAGGCTTAGAAGCTGACTTGGCTTTCCCAAATAGAAATCCAACATGAACTTTATTGCAAGAGTCTCTTACTTTCAAGTAGGCAACAGCTGCAATGGGCCCCAGTAGATGCTTCGATAAGATCTGTAATTTTCCCTTTTTTTTTACTTGTGGCAAGAGATGCTGGAGTTAACATTGTGGTAGGTGAATCTATGCAAGTCATGGAGAAATTCTTTCCAAGACTCCCACTTTCGCTGCTTGTAGGAAAGCAGTGGGGCATCCCAGTCCTATATAGACTCTGAGAATTGTCTTAACAGAAATTTGCCTTGTACAGTCAAGGACACTACAAATCCCAGCAGGTCATATAGGCTGTTTACTACTGAGAAAACTCTATGTTTAGTAAATGGTTTATCTGTACAGTTAACTTGAAAGTCAAAAGAACAAGTCCCACCTTAGAACCAGACTTCTCTGTGCTGGTGTATACTTTAGGCCTAGGTTCAAGTCTCTGAATTATGTGTCATGATCGCTGGGTTGAAAGACTTTCATGACATCAGCTCTGTTGGAAGCAATTTTATGCAACCTCAGACAAGCTTTAGAAAGCATACCTTGTTTCCTTTTGAGCAGATCTATGACTTCTTCTGCTGTGGGCAAGGATTTAAGTGCATCATCTACGTAGAAGTCTCTTTCAACGAAGTGTTGAGCATCCTTCCCAATCTCTGACTCACCATTAGAAATAGTCCTACATAGGCCATATATAGCAACAGCAGGTAAAGGACTGTTACCGAAGACGTTTACTTTCCTTGCTACTGTCGTTGTCTCGGTGCCAAGAAACTTGAGGTAATTTCTGTGATCTTGTCGTACGATAAAACAATGGAACATCTATTCAATATCAGCAGTAATAGCAACTCTCTCCTTTCTGAATCTCATAAGCACTCCTACAAGATTGTTGGTCAGGTTTGGACCATTGAGGAGAATGTCATTCAGAGATACACCACAATGCTTGGCACTTGGGTTGAACACCACTCTGATCTAGTTAGGTCTTCACGGATGAGATACTCCAAATGAGGGAATATACCAGCACTCTTCATGTTCTTGCAAAGGTGGAGCTGGTTCTGCATGGTCATTGCGAAATATCCTATCTATGAAGGCTACAGAGTGAGCTTTCATTTCAGGGTTGGTTGTTTCTTAATGTACGTTGTAATGAGATGAATCTTGATAGTGCCTGTTTTATTTGGATGCTTGGTTCTTACGGTGCAAAAGACTAAGGGTGCGACCCAATGGTTAGATCCATTTTTGAAGAGTCCACTGTCAATTACTTTAATAAATTCTCTGTCTTCTATAGACAAAACTCCTTTGTTGTCATCTTTTGTTGTACAAAACATTGATATAACTCATCATAAGGGGTAGGAATGACATCCAGTGAGTGGATGAGGTCGGAGAACCTTTCTTTTACTTCATAATGACGAGCGCATAGCTTAAAGTGAGTTGTGTGACCATTTTGGAGCACATAGGTTTTAAAGGAGTTCACTTCAGATGGTTTAGGACTTTTATTCAAACATACGTCACCTACAATTACCCAGTCTAAGTCAAGTCTTTGTGCATATGGGGCATCTTCTGGACCATTGCATTATTGACGTACTCTCAGAATATCTCTTCCGAGTAACAGTAGAAGTCAGCATTCATGTCCATTGGAAGAATCTCATTAGCTAGGTGCCTCAAGTGGGGATGATGATATGCAGCCTGAGGTATAGGAATTTCTTCTCTTTCATCGGGTATCTGGTCACATTCAATTAATGTTGGTAAGGGTATGCAATAGTTCTCTTCAATTGAGGAGACAACGTATCAAATTGTTCTTCTGCCAAAAGTCTCTATACGAATAGAGCAGTTGTTTAGGGTATGTGGTGTCGCTTCACCCTTTATATCAAAGATGTCAAAGAATTTAGGCTTTGCTAGAGACTTGTTACTTTGTTCGTCTATTATAACATACATTTTGGTGGCCTTTTCAGATCGACCGTCTGGGTAGACCTTGACCAAACATACTTTGGCACAGCATTTGGGGTCATTCTTTCTGCCACATATTTCCATGCAGAAAGAGGAGACAGTAGTTGTGGCTGAATCTTGAGCAGGTAGCTTCCCAACATGCATTGGGTATTGCAGTCCACCCAGTGCTTTTATCATTTTTGTTGCCCTCCTTTGAACCTGCTCAAGCTCTACAATATCTTTCCTATGCACTGGTGCCCAAAACTGTACACAATATTCCATGTGTGTTCTGACAGGTGACTTGTAGAGATGGGCGAATTTCTCAAAAATTCGATTTGCGTTAAAAAAACAGATATTTACTGGCTGCGGAGAGCCTGTAGGGTGTTGTAGAATATTATGCCATGCTCAAATATGCATAGGGAACGT
The DNA here is from genome assembly GCA_025379985.1 of Phyllomedusa bahiana. Lineage (NCBI taxonomy): Eukaryota > Metazoa > Chordata > Amphibia > Anura > Hylidae > Phyllomedusa > Phyllomedusa bahiana. Next base: position 134,033 of record JAODAL010005483.1, read on the forward strand.
GGTTTGGTCTTCATCCAATGCTGTGTTTTAGTATGACACACAGATGACAGGTGCCGCTATTAGAATCGCTTCACACTTCACTTCTCTGGGCAGTTAAAGGGGCAAAACTGACCAAATAACTGAAGTGGGAACACAGTCTGACAAGGTAATGTCAGCGCCAGCTGGAAAGAACCGAGCCAAGGGCCAAGATCCTACAATAGCGTCAAAGAGCAGAATCCTTTTACACCGACATCAGATGATTCCACAGATTATGACAGAACCTGTTCTGTTAAACGCTGATACATGTAGAGCCCCCCGAAGATGGAGGGGGTGTCGGAAGTAATTTACATTGACGTCACGGGATCATTTTGCCTTTAAATCCGTTAGTGTCAGCTCTAAATTCGGTTCAATAATCCATCATATTGCAAAAAGCCAAAAACAAACATGAGTTGATCCAAAACAGAGATGACCATAAATGGGATTTTTGGGCATGTCCTCTGTGTTCTGTATCCACTTCTGCTTTTGGCTACCTAATCATCAGACAATTCTGATCCTTTTCATTCCTTCTGACAGATTAAAAGAAGGCGGAAAGACCACAGAGTGGCAAATGACAGGTTGAGAAGCTGGCAGCAACATCAGTAGGCCACTGAGTGGCACAATGACAAGTTGAGAAGGTGGCAGCAACATCAGTAGGCCACAGAGTGGCACAATGACAGGTTGAGAGGGTGGCAGCAACATAAGTAGGCCCCAGAGTGGCACAATGACAGAATGTGAAGGTGGCAGCAACATCAGTAGGACACAGAGTGGCACAATGAGAGATTGTGGAGGTGGTGGCAGAAACAGCAGCAGCAGCAGCATGATAATGGAGAGTGGCACAATGACAAATTCTGGAGGTGGCAGCAACATGAGTAGGCCACAGAGTGGCACAATGACACAGCGTGAAAGTGGCAGCAGCATGAGTAGGCCACAGATTGGCACAATGACACAGTTTGGAGGTGGGTGGCAATACCAGTCCCTGGTAAAGATAGTGGGTGGCAGATGGGAAAAGCTGGCAGCAGATGTGTGGCATCAGGCGGGGCAGCACAGAATAGTAGCTGAGGCAGGTAGTTTGAATCCAGACTCATTCCTCAAAGTTTTGGTGAGGCGTCATGGCTGAGCTAATCTGATGAATAAGGCATTGGTGTGTGGAAATCCTGGCCGATCCACGCCTGATTCATCTTGACAAAGGTGATTCTCTCCACATTTTGGGTGGACAAGCGAGTTCTCATTGGGGTAACTATGGCCCCCGCAGCACTGAACACCCGCTCTGATGCCACACTACTGGCCGGGCAGGACAGCTTCTTCAGTGCAAACTCGGCAAGTTGCGGCCACACATCCAGTTTGGCTGCCCAATAGTCCAGCGGATCTTCTATGTGGGGTGGCAGAGTGCTGTCCAAGAAGGCCACCACCTGCTGGTTCACGGTCTGCTCCAGGTCCTGCTGCTGCTGGTGAGTACTCTCCTCACTAGGCAGGTGAAGGAAGCTGCTCATCAACGACTCCAGACTTAGGCTGCTGCTGATGGAGCTGGTACTGCTTTGACCCCCTACCTCCGCACAGCAGCCGTGGCAGTACGTGAGCGATGAGGAACTCCCTGGTCAGACCTGTCAAAGGATGGAAGATGGCGCAGATAGGCAGCGGCCAACTGATTACATAGGATTTCTCTATAGTACGCAAGTTTCTTCTCCCTCTTGGCAGGTGGAAAAAAGGCTCCCATTTTGGACCGGTAGTGAGGGTCCAAGAGGGTGGAGAGCCAGAAGTCATCCCTCTGCCAGATGGTGACTATTTGGCTGTCACTAGCCAGGCAAATCAGCATGCTGTGAACCATCTGCGCAAGCGACTCAGGAGGGACTCCCTGCCTCCATCTCCACTGTATACTGCCACGATGTGTCTGCTTCATCTGTCTGGTCTTCCTCATCTCCATCTATTTCCTCTGGCTGCTCCTCCTCTCCTGTCACCTGAGTAGAAAAACAACTTATTTCACCAGACACTGCTTGTGCTCCAATGTCCTCCTCCTCCAGTTCAGCCCCGACTGGACTCATGTGGCCGTGAGATGTAGTCACCACGTCTCCAGTCCCCTGACCAATCAGATTTTGCAGCATCTGTTCCAGGATATGAAGCAGTGGAATGACGTTATTCATCCCATAGTCCTGCCAACTGACAAGTAACGTGGCCTCCTCAAAGGACCCGAGCAAATGGCAGGTGTCACGCATGAACTGCCACTGGCTGACATCAAAATTACACAGGGGAGTACTCCTGTCCGCTTGAATCATCAAAAAATCGTTAATGGCCTTTGTTCATACAAGCAGTCTAACATATGGAGGCTGGAAGTCCAACGGGTAGAAACATCGCTTATCAGCCTATGTTGGGGGAGGCCGTTCTGCCACTGCAGCTCAAGGATAGTGTGCTTGGCTTTGTAAGAATGGATGAAGCGCATGCACAGTTTTCTGGCCATTTTTAGAATGTCTTGCAGATGGATCTAAAACTTCAGGAACCTTTTGACAACCAGATTGAACATGTGCGCCATGCAGGGCGCATTATATTTACTATTTTACATGGCTCAGCCCTCCTCGGTGCAGCGCGGACATCATTTTCCTTCTATTGTCTGTCACCATGGTTCCGATTTGCAGTTGTCGCAGAGAAAGCCACATATTGATTTCGTGTTGCATGAAGCTTAGCAGTTCCTCCCCTGTGTGACTTCGTTCGCCAAGGAAAACACGGTGTAGAACTGCGTGACAACGCTGTGCCCTACACATGTGGTATGATGGAGCAGTACTTGTGGAGGCTGAGATGGTGGTGGTGGTGGAGGAGGAGGAGGCAGACATTGGCGCAGGATCAGCAGTTTAACAATATGGAGGAGAAAGTGGCATCTCCTGTCCAAGTTGCTGGCGTGGCTGGCCAGGAAGCACATTCACCCAGTGGGCTGTAAAGGACATGTACTGTCCCTTACCGTAGTTACAGCTCCACACGTCCGCGCTGCCGTGCACCTTAGAAGACACCGATAGGCTCAAGGACTGGCCTACCTTCTGTTCTACATATTTGTGCAGGGCTGGTACTGCCTTTTTCGAAAAGAAAATATGGCTTAGGACTGTCCACCTCGGGTCGGCACAAGTCATTAGTTCTCTGAATGGTGCAGAGTCCACCACTTGAAAAGGGAGGGACTGCAGTACCAACAACTTGGACAGGAGCACGGTCAGCTTCTGCACCTTAGGATGGTTGGACACATACTGCTGTCTCTTGGCAGTCGCCTCAGTGAATGACTGCTGGTACCATGAGTGGCAAGGAGCAGGAGCATCTGGACAGGTAGATGATGGCAAAGACAAACATCTCCCTTCGGGAGAGGTGGTGGAGCCTTGACTGGCTGAAATGGCATGCATGCCACTGGGTGCTGCTGCTGTTGCTGCAGAGGAATGGACCACCACATCTGAGACACGTTTGTCCAAGGCCACTGGATGGTGACGCTGCATGTGTTGATGCAGGGCCATGGTGCCAATGTTAGCTCCCTGGCCATGCTTCACTTTCTGCCCACAGATTCTACATATACACCTGTTCAGCTCCTCCGGTGTCTTAGCAAAAAACTGCCACACCGCCGATTAGGTGATTTTACCGCCAACGCTCTGCACTGAGTGACTACTACCATTGCTTCCTCGGTGAGCACCTGTGCCGCTACTTTCTTGGCCATGCGAAGCGGGTTTTCTATCCCGTGGCCGTTTGGCTCCCAACCTCGCACTGCTGCCACCCTGCTGACTCACGGCCACATTACTGACTTGCTGGGTGCGCCGCTGCCTGACACGCAAGCTGACACCCTCTTCTCCCGACGATGATGATGATGATGATGAAGCCCTTGCTTCACCTGGCTCCCAAGTGCGATCGGCTACATTGTCATCGTCATTTTTGTTTGCCCGTCACTGCTATCCTCCTCAACGGTGTTAGTATGCAGAGCCTGACTGCTTGCAACATAACCTCCCATGCCACTCTCCACATCAATACTTTCCTGCCTACTGCAAGAAGCAGTGGATGTCTGCCCCACCTCTTCGCTGCCAAGTAGCTGCTGACTGTCCTCAAAGATTTCGTCTTCGCTGTATAGTGGCGCTGAGCCCAGACCACATAGTAGTTCTCTGGCTGAGAGAACTGAACGGGACAGATCCGGGTTTAAGACAGGTGAGGGCCGCTGACCTGCTCCCGGGCCATGCCAACTAAGGGTTGTGTCTGACGTTCCCACCGATTCTTGGCTGGGGTTGTCAGATGTCATCTGGGAGGAAGTGGATGAACAGTTCTGGCCCCACCCTTGCTGCGACGTCTCCTTACTGTGCTGCGACCTGTGCCTGCTACAGGAACGTTTGTGCCACTGCCACTCGCATGTGAAGGTCCTGCCACCTCTCTGTCTGGCATACTGTTTGATCAAAAATTTACAGACTCTGTTTACTGAAGGTGTCTGTATATGATAAATACACACCCTCTATTTGACTCCAAATTACCCCACAAACAAGAGGCTAAATTAACCCTTGGGTATGAAATACCCTACAGAAAAAAACAGATTGAATTCAGGCGTATATGGGGAAAAAATTACACACACTCTGTATTTTACTCCAAATTACCCCACAAATAGGCTAAATTAACCCTTGGGTATAAAATACCCTACACAGTGAACCAGATGTAATTGAGGCGTATATTGGGCAAGAATACACACACCCAGTATTTTACTCCAAAGTACCCCACAAACAATAGGATAAATTAACCCTTGGGTATAAAATACCCTACACAGTGAACCAAATTGAGGCGTATATGGGGCAAAAATACTCTCTCTCCCACTGTTCTCACAGGGTGATGAAGTCTTCTGTGAGGAAAGACCTGCCTACTGGGAGGAGAAACCCACCCCTGGATTTGAAGCTTTAAGAGAGAGAAATCTCAAGAGGCCTGCAAAAGCCTGTACTGAGAAAACCCCTTTAACCCATGGTATGGACTTCATCTTTGAAGGTGTCCCATGGTATTTGACACTGACATTAATAGCACTACCATCGAGTAAATTGCACGGCAAGGCCTCCATGAATCAGACCTGTTTTAACAAGAACATCCTATAGATGTCTGATCAAATTGAGTTCTGAGTAATTTGGAGGCCAATTCAACACAAAGTTGAAAGCAGCCACTGCCATTAAGGAACACCTTTACCATGAAGGAACATACTTGGTCTGCAATAATATTAAAGGGGTTGTCTAACCACGCTGTTTCACAGAGCCACAGCCAGCTTTAGACTTGTATTTCCTGGTTAAGCTGTAAGTGGTTCTATAGCAGTAATTGGCATATCAGATCTGCTATTCCTAGCTGATTCTGTAACAGTGATAAGAGTTCAGGAGGTTATTATCTTATCCCAAGCTCAGAGCTCTAATGGTTTAAACTAATCATAAACTTAGGTAAACAATCTCCTGTGCTAAAGATAAGACTCAGCCGGTAATGACTCACCATAGTCAGCAGCTTGTGGAGCGATCAGATAAGAGAAAGAGAAGAGAGAGGTGGTTAGTAACCAAGAGAAACTTGTGTACACTAGTAGTGGATAAAATCTTTATATCCTGAACAAAGCAAATTCAAAACATGTATTTGCTAATAGTCTTCAGTTACTTTTCCCTACATATTTAAAACTAATCATTGTGGTGAGAAAACCCCTCTAATGTAAGTGGTAGTTGTCAAAGTAATGTAGATTAATTCCAGGACCCAAGGTTTCCAACAGATCATTGCCTTGAGCACTACACTGCCTCTGCCAGCTTTCCTCCTTCTCATAGTACATCTTGGTGCCATCTCTTCCCCAGGTAAACAACACATGCCTGGCTGTCCAATTCTGAGCCGTCCACAGCTGTACAGCTATCTGTGAGTGGAAAAATGTCTTTACAATCAAAGGAAGAAAAGAAACTTCAAAAATGAATTCAAAATTATTATTTTTTTTCAACAGACTGAAACACGTAGCAAATTAAAATGAATAAAAAATAATGTAATCTTTATAATGGGCTCTTTTTTCAGTCAGGGATACTTCAACATGTGGGTGGGACCAGAGCAAAGGTTTCATGGTTGGGGCCCACCTCTTCATAAAAAATAAATATATTCAAGGGTCCCCCCAAAATTAATTATCTTTTTTTTCTATCGGATAAGTTCTCATTAGGCAGAGGCCCATGTAAGTGATGGGATTATACACCATTATTGCTCCACTGAAATTTAAAACAAAAAACTAAAGGCCATAGGGTTTTTGGCTGAATCGAAATGCCACCTATTAGATGTAGCGTTCCTCAAGTCACATCTGACACTGAGCCTTCCAACATAAATCGAATTATAGCCAACCAGATATCCATCTGCAGACAGCTGTTCTGGGGTTTTGCCCCTGATCATTGCAGAATAGAATACTGGTTGGCTAGGTGAGAGGCTTTTGGGGTAGTTTTAAAGGGGTAATTTTCCCCATAGGAGAGGAACAGTTGTTTTTGGAACTTTTACACCATTGGCATCCACTGAAAGTAAAAAAATTTTAAAAAAATCATTGCAAATACCAGGGGGTCTGCGTATACCTTTGGATCATATAAGGGCATACAGATCCCTCAATACCCCTCAGCTTTCAGAATTTATTAAAAACTGTTTAAGGGCAATTCTTAGACACATTTAAAAGGGTATTTTTTTTAATGTAAATACATCAATTGGGGTTTTTTTCTCCTTTTCTTCTCGGCCTGACTAAGCAATAAAGCCTTTGTTTTTGGGTTGGCTGGGGGGAAATTTTGGTTGGGGCTCCCAATTTTCCTTTAAAAGGTTGTCCAGTTAAAAAAAAACCAATTTGTAAATAAAACCAATTAAATTAGGCACTTTTGTAAAATAAAGAAACTTAAAAAAAAAAAAACTTTCTAAAACCAAAAATTTTAATATAATCTTTTAAAAAAGGCTAGGAACACACAAAAAGAAAACCAACATACAAAGACAAAAACGACTTATACAGACAAAACATTATTGGGGACAAGTAAATAGAGGAAAAGGTCCTGTATGCCCCTATTTTCCTATCTATTCCCAACCTTTTCAGGATTATCCCCCAATAAGGCGGTCCCGCCCGGGACCCTAGCCCTAAAGTACTTTTGACCCTTATTAAATTAACAAAAAAGTCCCAACATGTTTTGGTCCCGGATTTCATGCTTCAGGGGACGGAAGGGAAAGCTCAAAGACAGAAAGGCAAAGAGCGTAATGTATTAACTCAAAAAGAAAAATTTCATACCCATATAGGGCCCAAATATAGTTTTAATGATGTTAAAATTCCACCTGTTGTCTGGCGCTGGGCCCGGACCCCCCGAATACGCGTTTTCGGGGTAAAAGTTATCTATAGGGTTTAAAAGCTGTAGAGCTATGTATAAGTCTAGGTGACCAAGGACCCTTTTTTCCCAAAACGACAGCAGTCAGTATTTTCGAAAGGGGGGCGGTTTTACCCCCAAGGGCGGGTACTGCAGCCTTTTTACCCCCCATATCCTAATAGGCCCGTTAAACCTATAACCCCGATGGGGGTTTAATGGGACACGGGGCCCCTGGGTATGATAGTATTACCATTGGATGCACCTTTAATTTGACATTAACAAAAATTTGAGGGGGTACTGTGTGCTATTTTGCATGTCTCATGAGTGTGCACTCACAGCATGCTGTGTAACTACTTGGGACGACCAATACCCCAGGACACAGCCTTTCTTAGGGTAATACCGCACCCCTTTCGAAATCACTAAATGCTGGTCAGTGGTTGGAAAAGGTGTCCTTGGTCACCTAGACTATACATAGCTCTGGGCAGCTATTACCCGTAGATAACTTTTATCCAGAAAAATGCTGTACTCCTGGTGGTCCAGGCCAGGCCCGGGACAAAAACCGGTGGATATTTAACATTCATAAAACTATACTTTGGCTATATAGGCGTATGTAATTTCTACTATTGCTTTAATACATAAGCTCTTTTGCTCTTTCTGTCTTTGAGCCCTTTCCCTTACCGTCCCCTGAAGCGATGTAATCCAGGGACATCGAAACATGTTGGGACTTTTTTGTTAATTTAGCGTAAGGGTCAACAGTACTTTAGGGCTAGGATCCGGACGGGACCGCCCTCTATTGGGGCGATAATCCTGATACAGGTTAGGGAATAGATAGAAAATCAGGGACATACATGGACCTATCCTCTATTCTCACTTGTCCCCAATAAAATGTTTTGTCTGTATAAGTCGTTTTTGTCTCTCTGTATGTTGGTTTTCTTTTTGTGTGTTCCTAGCCATTTTTAAGGATCTATATTAAAAGTTAGGTTTTAGCACAGATTTTTCTATTAAGTTTCTCTTGTATCACTTTTCTGTGTACCACTTAAGTACCTTTTACAAGTGATCTGGTTTTGTTGTTTTTGAATACTTTTGTAATATAGTTTCACTATTTTTTCTGTGAGGTTCCTGAAGTTCTACTTCAACTCTTTGTTGACAGGTAGCTCAATAGTTCTATGTGTCTGGACACACAGAAAAGAGCGCTGTGTCCAGCCCAGAAAATGAATCATCAAATGGTTGTCAACTTTTTTCAGGGGAGCCTTTGAAGCCGGCACCTTTTTTAAACCCGCCCTCCCGAGGATTTCAAATAATGGAGAAAACTAGGGGCATGTAAATAAGGCTAAGGGAGGGAGGAAGATATACACAGCACGGCAAAGGAGCCTGGGGCTTGTTGTTTTACAGGGCAAAGGGAAGCAGCTTTGAAGCAGGAAATGCTGCTGCCCGCCTGCACGACATGCAAGTTCAGTTTCCAAATGTAATACCCCCTTTATATAGGAATTGCCCAAACCTCCGACATTTGAAAAAATAGCACCAGATGAATCCCTTCAGCATACCCCAAAATGAGTATGGACCACACCAGAACCTAAACAATTACAAACCACAAACTGGACCTTCTTTTATTTGATTATAATACAGCTTAGTTGAATATTCAGGAAAAGACTGGAAGAGCTTGACACAAATTGTAACCAGTGATGGTTACCTTGAGTCTAAGCTCCGCAGGGCTGAATCCTGAAACCCTCTCTCACATCTTCACACACTTGTCTTGACACCACCCAA